>JAWQFJ010007165.1:12500-17500 GCA_034096865.1 Theodoxus fluviatilis | reverse complement strand
AGATACTTTTTTAAATACAATGGTCAACGTGCGGAACTTCACCCCACATTACAATGCACGAAACGTTATCATAGGTCTACCCAGATTAATGCACATCAGCTACAAAGGAAACTGCATGAATCCATATCTATGCGTCTGTCTGTCTGTCTGTCTGTCTGCCTGCCTGCCTGCCTGTCTGTCTGTCTGTCTGTCTGTCTGTCTGTCTGTCTGTCTGTCTGTCTGTCTGTCTGTCTGTCTGTCTGTCTGTCTGTCTGTCTCTCTCTCTGTCTGTCTGTCTGTCTGTCTGTCTGTCTGACTATCTGTCTGTCTGTCTGTCTGTCTGTCTGTCTGTCTGTCTGTCTGTCTGTCTGTCTGTCTGTCTGTCTGTCTGTCTGTCTGTGTGTCTGTGTGTCAGTCTGTCTGTCTGTCTGTCTGTCTGTCTGCCTGTCTATCTGTGTCTGTGTCTCTGTCTCTGTCTTTCTGTCTGTCTGTCTGTCTGTCTGTCTGTCTGTCTGTCTGTCTGTCTGTCTGTCTGTCTGTCTGTCTGTCTGTCTGTCTGTCTGTCTGTCTGTCTGTCTCTCTCTCTCTCTCTCTCTCTCTCTCTCTCAACACTGCTTACTGAGTGGTCCAAATGATACCGATGTAGGGGACTCTACAGAAGGTACGCCTATAGACCCGTCACAGACAACATGCTGGCAGCAGGGGTCACGTGGATCTTGAGCCAGACGGCACATGGGGGGGAGGTTGTCGGGTAGAGATGGGCACCTGCAATTAAGCAGCGATGAATGAATGAATGAATGAATGAATGAATGAATGAATGAATGAATGAATGAATGAATGAATGAAATGTTACAGCTTCTCAGCCTTTGTAGGCTATGATGGACAATTGACCACAAAAATCACCTGAGCTAGTACAAGCAGGAAAAATGTCGATTTCCCTAGTTATTCGCCCTTTCCGAATTGCGTAGGCAGACGCAGTGGGTTTATTCTTAGCCCTACAGCGCTGGTGGGAATCGGGTGAGAAAGGGAAGAGGAAAAGGCATTTGTTTTACACAACCACCTATCGCCCATACCTGACCCTGAAACCACATTACACTTTACCCTCTGATGATAGGGCCACAATAAATCCTTTTACTGGAACCTGACCACATCACAATCTCTAGTTTATTTCTTTGTAAAAGAAATACCTATTGCTTCCCGTCAAATTATTCATCCACTGAGTACGAAAAAGGGCGATCATTCTCTCTCTTAGGCTCTTAAAAAACCATGGTCATTTGCAGTGGCCTGGTTCAACCAAACACTTTCAAACCCAAACTTGATCAACAATTCCCTAACCATTGATGCCCACGAGGTGCAATGCTGTGGTAGACTACACATCATGCGATATACCTTTTTAGGTAATCTCTCATTTCCATTTGAGAGAGAGAGAGAGAGAGAGAGAGAGAGAGAGAGAGAGAGAGAGAGAGAGAGAGAGAGAGAGAGAGAGAGAGAGAGAGAGAGAGAGAGAGAGAGAGAGAGAGAGAGAGAGAGAGAGAGAGAGAGAGAGAGAGAGAGAGAGAGAGAGAGAGAGAGAGAGAGAGAGAGAGAGAGAGAGAGAGAGAGGGTAGGAGGCGGAGGTGGACAAGCGGGAAGGACAACAGGCAGGCAGGAAGATTACCTTGCTCTGCATGAATAAATTCCTCTTGAACCGTCTGTGCACGAACATTCGGAGTCGCAACCGATGAGCCAACTTTCTCCAGTGTTGTATCTCATTCCCCTATGTTCACACACGCCTGCAGAAGAATCAGCCAACATCCTCAGTACATTGGGGGACACGAGAACGAATCATGATGGGACTTCACATTCCTACTATGCAAACCTTCTGGGATGATGACTATCTCGCATTTTCACATTGACCTTCACCGTCCCAGGCCTCCTGCAACCTGGAAGCACCACGGGATAACCTCTGGTCCTAGAGCAGAATCTTCTGAGGCTGTGGAGTCCCACACGGGAATGACGCTCATCTCCGCAGCCCCCACAGATGGATTATGTGCCTGGTTTTATTGGTTGGAGCCGTGTCGTCCTGCGTGCCCGCCTCTCTGATGCAAGCAGCAACTGTCTCTCCGCATGTCTGGTCAGTGCACTTGGCACCCTCTGTCTCCAGGTGCCTCTGTCCTTTGCGACAATTTCCCACGTGTCGCTGTCGATCCCCGCTACCTTCATGTTCTGATCGCATTTGTACTTGAAGCGCAGTTGTGGGCGGCCTTTGGTTCTTTTGCTTTGTGCAAGTTCAACATGAAATCAATGGGAAATATTTCAACCCCCATGCAGCACGCATGTCCAACCAAGCCAAGCCGCCTCTGTTTCAAGAGGTACGCCAAGGATGGGATGCCAGCTCTGCGGAGCACTTCCTCGCCTGGGATCACGTCCCTCAATGAGATGTCGAGGATGCGACGGAGCCTCCCTTCTTGGCATGCCCGTAGTGCCCAAGACTCGCTTGCATGAAATAATCCAGATTTCTCTCGTCCCAGGGATTGAACCACGGCACTGCGCCTCGCTTGCATAGTCACCAGAGAGTGCTCACAATGCAAACTTGGTACACTTGAGCTTGCATAGTCACCAGAGAGTGCTCACAATGCAAACTTGGTACACTTGAGCTTGCATAGTCACCAGAGAGTGCTCACAATGCAAACTTGGTACACTTGAGCTTGCATAGTCACCAGAGAGTGCTCACAATGCAAACTTGGTACACTTGAGCTTAGGTGTGCTCGGTTAGTCTTCCAGTGAAACGAACCCTCCATTTTAGCCTAGCAAAATAGGTAGAGGCTTTCCCAATGCTTCTGTCGTCTGTCCAGACTCCACTGGGAGCTTTACCTTGACTAGTCTTTGACAAGCATAGGCATCCCAGGAGTCGCCTGTGGTGTGGAGGATGAAAAATAAAAGGAGTGGCTTTATATGGCGACCTTTTCCCCATGTCTGGGTGTCAAACCACAGTACATGTTACCCCCTGGTCACTGGGCCGCTTGATCAATCCTTCACTGGCACCTGACGACTTACACAGTGACAGACAGACAAGACACACACAGTCGGGTACCAGTCACCAACTCCACTCCCTGACAAGCTCAGCCAATGGATGGGTTGCCTGTCACAACCAATCGTCATGAAGATTACTGTCACACCAAGGCTTCCAAGAATGTTACCTGTCGAACACAGTCGTCAGAAGATATACCTGTCACACTTAGCTAGCGAAAAAGGTTATCGACTACATACACCTACAACGCATGTTACCTGTCACACAGTGGTCAGGGGGGTCTTCGCGTCACACATTCCTTCTTGAAGTTACATGTCACGCACAGATGTCAGAAGAGTCTTCTGTCACACAAAGATATAGAGGATACCAGTCATGCCATACTGGCAAATATCCTGTCACATCCAACTGTCTGAGATTACCTGTCACATGCAACTGTCTGAGGATACCAGTCACATATGAGATTACCTGTCACATCCAACTGTCAGAAGAGAATCCTGTCACACAGGTGTCTGAAAAGTCACCTGTCATGCACAGCTCTCTCAAGAGTTACCTGCCACTCACAGCTGTCACAGGAGCGACCTGTCACATTCAGCTGTCACGAGTTACTGGTCACACACATCTGTCAGAAGAGCTAGCGTCACATTCAGCTGTCACACAAGCAACTTGTCATAAACACATGTCACAATCGCTGACTTGTCACATACAGCTGTCACAAGCGCTGACTTGTTACATACAGCTGTCACAAGAGTCTCTGGTCTCACAGCAGTCCAAAGAATTACTTGTCGCACATCACTGTCAGAAGACCTGTGTCACACACAGCTGGCACAAGAGTTAACTCGTCACACAGCTGTCAAACAACTTGTCACACACAGCTGTCAGAAGAGCTACCTGTAACACAATTTGTCACAAGAGTCTCTGGGCACACACAGCTGGCACACAGTTACCCGAGTCACAGAGGCCGCAGTACTGGCGGCAGTTCTCCAGGGCCCACACGCTGTGACTGCCCACACAGGCGGAGCGGCCGAAACTGCTGCAGTTGGGGATGAGGTCCCGGCAGGGCACTGGCGTGGTGCTGCTGGGGGGCGCGGAGGTGGGGGTCACGTGGGGTGTAGGAAAGCCAATCATTGTGGTCCCACTGCCAGGGGACCCAGAGAAAGGGAGGACGGCCGGGGACGATTTTCCTAAAAAGTGGAGAAATAAAAAAAATCTTTGGTTTACAATAATCATTCAAGCGTGGGTCCAAAGGTGTAGATTTCATTTTCTGAGGAGATTTCTTCGCGTGAGTCCGTGAATGGTTCGTTCATATATCCAGCCTTTTCGTCGCTTGTCTCGGGTGAATTTTAAATCTCGAATTATTTTTTTATTTCCGTCTTGGTCAATGTTTGCTTGTGTGTGCGCGCGCGCGTGTGTGCTTGTGTGTGTGTTTTCGTAAGTGTGTTAGTGTGTGTGTGTGTTTTGTATGTGTATTTGTGTTTGCGTGTGTATGTGTGTAGGTGTGTGTAGGTGTGTTTTCGTGTGTGTACGTGTATTTGTGTGTATTTTCGTGCGTGCGTGTGTGTGCATGCTTGCGCGGGTTTGCGCGCAGTAGAAAACCGAGCATTGGGGGACCACTCAAGCGCTACAAAGACAGCCTTAGAACACCCCTGAAGGCAAGAGGCACGAGGACAGGCACTTGGCAACGACTGGCCACCATATGCGGTATGCAGAGAGCAGCCACTAGAGAGGGAATCAGAAGTTCGAAGTTCAGAGTTTGCTTGCCCTAGACAGGAAAAGACGCCTGTTAACGTGGCAAGATGCAGCGTCCACTGAGGTAGTCCACCGGACCAGTCCGTAGGTTGCCCCCGCTGGCACAGAATGAACGAACGAACGAACGAAGGAAAAAAGGAAAAAATGAAAGAAAGAATGAAGAAAGAATGAAAGAAAGAAAGAATGAAAGAAAGAAAGAAAGAATGAAAGAAAGAAAGAAAGAATGAATTAATGAATGAAAGACAGAATGAAAGAGTGAATGAAA
>JAWQFJ010007165.1:0-7500 GCA_034096865.1 Theodoxus fluviatilis | reverse complement strand
GCTGCCACCATTGCTAATACTCCCTGCTTTTCATCATTAGATCGTTCAAGAGACCTAGCGCTCGATGATGCTCGACTCTAGATCGGCATGCTAGACCCTGCGCCATCGAGCGCTCTTGGCAAATGGAAGGAAGTCACCATCACTACTGCACGAAATGGCTCACATTGCGACCTGTGATTAACATCCAAGCTCTGCGAGAAGCTACAATAAGTCAGGCTGATGTTATTCTTCTCTTTTTTGAAAGAATAACTGCTCTGAAATAATTATCTGGCAAGATGTGAGCAGTGTAATTTCACGCAATAAAATGTCTACCTGTCCGTCTGTGCGTGTCTGCCTGCACGCCCGTCTGCCTGCCTGCCTGATTGTACGTACGCGCGGCGCGGGGCGCGCGTGCGCGCGCGCGTGTGTGTGTGTGTGCTCTGTCTGGACTGTCTACTGTCCGTCTATCCGTTCCGTTCGTCTGTCCTCTTTGTCCGTTAAAAATCCTTCCCCTATCTCCCCCCCCCCCCCCCCTTCCTCTCCTCTCTCTGTACACAAAGTGTGTGTGTGTGTGTGTGTGTGTGTGTGTGTGTGTGTGTGTGTGTGTGTGTGTGTGTTTGTGTGTGTGTGTGTGTGTTTGTGTGTGTTTGTGTGTGTGTGTGTGTGTGTGTGTGTTTGTGTGTGACTGAGTGTGTGTGCGCGTACGTGTGTGTACATGTGCGTGTGTGTGTGTGCGTGTGTACATGCGCGCGCGCGCGCGCGCGCGTGTGTGTGCTGTCTGAACTGCATGTCTACTGTCCGTCCATCCCTCCGTTCGTCTGTCCTCTTTGTCCGTTAAAGCACTCCTTCTCTCCTATCTCTCTCCCCCCCCCCCCCTCCCCCCCGCCTCCCCTCCTCTCTCTGTACACAAAGTGTGTGTGTGTGTGTGTGTGTGTGTGTGTGTGTGTGTGTGTACATGTGCGTGTGTATGTGTGTGTGTGCATGCATGACGTACTTATGCAGAAGCCGCACTTGGCGTGACAGTTACGCCAAGCCCAGTCACGTGATCGAGGGTCAGTGCAGATTACGTCATCGAGGGCTGCGCACGCACTCAGGAAATCACGACAGCGAAACTCGTCTGAAACGCGAGAGAAACAAAATCGAAGTCAGTGAATCATGCTCACATATGCTGGTACATGCAAGCAGACTCCAAGACGTATTAACAGCCATAATGCGTGACATTAATTATTCATAATTCTTACATTAGAAACGTGATGAGAAAGAAGCGATTACAACATGAAATACTCTTCATCACACTATTTGAGTAAGGAAAATGTGTTTACATAAATCTCTCTCTCTCTCTCTCTCTCTCTCTCTCTCTCTTATTACACTGTGAAAATTTTTCAATCATTCATGAAATAAGCCAGCAGTATGTCCATTTAATGGACAATTTTCATTGTATGGCCATTTCCAAGTGGGTGTTCCACAAGGTTTCGTATTAGGTCCTATATTATTCTGCCTATTTATCAATGATCTACCATTACATACATCTGACAAAGAGGTTACATGTGATGTGTTTGCTGATGTAACACTTTCAACCACCAGCGCATAGTACGCAAGTCCCGAAAGATTGTGGCGGACCCCTCCCACCCTGCTTGTCCTCTCTTCCAGCTCCTTCCCTCTGGCCGTCGTTTCAGGTCCCTCAAAACGCGCACATGCCGTTTCCAGAACTCGTTCTTCCCCACGGCGATGACGGAGCTCAACGCTGTCCAGAACCCCCCCCCCCCCCCCCCCCCCCTCCCCCAGGCAGCTTTGCCACCGCTGATCCTGTTGGCGGTGCGCACACACTTCTCCACATCTGTGACAGTGACACTTCTCATTTGCACTTCCTCTGGGATCATAATGGACTGCTACTGAGTGTAGGGGGGGGGGGGGGGGGGGGGGGGGGGAGGGAGAGAGTTGGTCTTCTTGTAGCTTTCACGTGTGCAGGGTTGTTTTTTTTGGTATTGTTCTATTGTATACTTTTTGTGTGGTGACCGGGGTGTGTGTGTGTGTGTGTGTGTGTGTGTGTGTGTGTGTGTGTGTGTGTGTTACGTCTTAGTGGTCGTGTCTCTGTCCATATGTATTATTTATTATCTTTATGTATTCGTCAGTCACTTAAAAGGTTTGGGGGGGGGGGGGGGTGTATTATTCTTAGTTTGTACCTCTTTTGTCAACAGTTCTTAAATAGTAACTTTAGCTGTTCATTGTATATTGCCCCATTTACCAGTTAACTTCCTTTGGTTCCAGGTACAGTCTTATCTCTTGTCTGTGTGCAGCTGCGTGTGTGGTTGAGTGAGGTACATGGGGTAACGTCCATATGTTTTTTGTATAAACGGCGTGTTAGGGTGTGTAAGCGATGCGTGCGTTTGGCTTTTTGTTTTGTTTCTTTTAGCCTTCATCACTTAGTTTTCCTCGTGCTCGTTTTTTAAAATGATGTCACTTGGCGAAATAAATTACTGTGAACTGTGAACTGTGTGAACTGTGATATCAGCACTGAATGTGTAGCAGTAAAACTTCAAGGGAGCCTGGATGAAATACGTTCCTGGTGCTCTCGAATGTAATGGTCCTAAATCCTTCCCCAAAAAAAGTTATGGTGATAACTACGAGACAAAAATATCAAGTGTATCCTTTATCTCTTCCTCTTTTTCTGTATTCTTTGCTAATCGAAAAAATTGTTGAGATCAAAATTATCGGTGTAATCACTGATGATAATTTAGGATGGCAATCACACATTGATTATATTTAGTATTAAAAAAAGTAAATTAATATATTTCTTCTCTCAAAATTAAGACATATTGTTGAGATTCAAACTTGCAAAATCTTCTTCCATGCTCATATCTTATCTCACGTCAATTATGCGTCAATAATTTGGGATGGCTGTAGTGATGCTAACTTGAAAAGGCTGAAGAAACTTCATCGAAAAACTTTTAATCTTATGATAGCAGATAGTTCACTATCTACAAATGACAAAATGATAGAACTCTTGCCTTTTCATAAGCACTCTTTTGCAGAATTTTACATGAAAACTACACGCTATTCTTGTAAATCATCATAGGTAATTTCTCTTCTTATTCTAAATTCCCTTTGTGATTATTTTCAATGTGGTATTTCGTTACCATCCATTTATTTGACTAATTTTACTGTGTAAATTTTGGGTGGGATAGAGGGGTGGGGGTTGGGGGTTGGAGGTGGTATTGGGTTTGTTCGTTTGCTTGCTTGTTTTAACAAGGGCTGAATGTAAGACAGGCAGCTAAACCTTATTCGTGGATTTCCCTGGGAAAATAAAGATCAATCAACCAATCAGTCAAATCAAATCAAATCAAATCAAATCAAATCAAATCAATCAATCAATCAATCAATCAACCAATCAATCAGTCAGTCAATCAATCAATCAATCAATCAATCAATCAATCAATCAATCAATCAATCAATCAATCAATCAATCAATCAATCAATCAATCTCCACTCCACTCCACTCCACTCTCTCTCTCTCTCTCTCTCTCTCTCTCTCTCGTTCTCTCTCTCTCTCTCTCTCTCTCTCTCTCTCTCTCTCTCTCTCTCTCTCTCTCTCTCTCACCTTCCACCCACCCACACTTCCAACCCGGGAACTCACCGAAGCAGCTGTCACAGGTCTGAGGACACTTGTCACGATAGTAATCTCGAAAGTTGCCATGGTCACAGTCAGACGGACCGATGTTGACGCAAATGCTTTGGTCCAGACACACATCTGCGATAGGAAATTTCAGTGTGATGGGTGACAGAAAGCGTGCACGCGCATGCGCGTTCATACAGTCATCTGTTAGGAGAACTCATCTTCAGACACAGCTGTCACATAAGTTACTTGTCACACGCAGCTTTTACAAGAGTTTCCTGTTACACAACAGTCCAAAGAATTACCTGTCGTACATCAATGTCAGAAGACCTATGGCACACACAGCTGTCACATGAGGTAACTCGTCACACACAGCTGTCAGATAAGCAACTTGTCACACACAGCTGTCACAACAGTCTCTGGTCACACACATCGGGCGCAAGAGCTAACTCATCACACACAGCTGTCAGAAGAGCTACCTGTCACATACATCTGTCACAAGAGTCTCTGGTCACACACAGCTGGCACAGTTACCCGAGTCACAGAGGCCGCAGTACTGGCGGCAGTTCTCTAGGGCCCACACGCTGTGACTGCCCACACAGGCGGAGCGGCCGAAACTGCTGCAGTTGGGGATGAAGTCCCGGCAAGGCACTGGCGTGGTGCTGCTGGGGGGCGCGGGGATGGGGGTCACGTGGGGTGTAGGAAATCCCTGGCTCCTACTGTTAGACGGGCCCTCTGTTGAAAGGTCCAAATATCAATGATGATGTTGATGACGACGACGACGACGACGATGATGATGATGATGATGATGATGATGATGATGATGATGGTGATGGTGACGATGATGATGATGATGATGATGATGATGATGATGATGATGATGATGATGATGATGATGATATATTGACGACGAGGACGACGTCGATGAAAATGATTTTGACGACGACGACGATGATGATGTTGAAGATGGCAACAATTATTGATTGCTGCTGCCGTTATTGTTGTTTCATATCAAGTTAAGGTATCCGTAATCACAAACGACATAGAAAACACAGAGCCCAGGTTGGACCGTTTTCCGGGTGAAATTCGATTTGACATTTCTTTGAAGAGAACGCACCCTTAATGCTTGAGGAGGTCAGAGACAGACGAGGCTGTCTGCATCGCGTGTCCGACTAAAACCCCATACCATCACCCAGACCATTCTGTGAACGCGAGTCAGTAGTGACTCTGGCACAGTTCGCAATGAATGCGTAACAGACTTAACCCTGTGCATTACAGCATTGCGCCAAAAATAGTTCGTTCTGATTCTATTTTTTTTCTCCACTTTTTACAGAAATCATTCAGATGTTAAATTTTGTTTCCATTTCAACATAAATATGTTCTTTTATCGAACAAATGCTTGTTTATTGCCTCAACGAGAGTAAGTTAAGAGTTTTGTGCAAAATAGTCTTAGAACTACTTTAACGGCGTATGTCAGGGAGCAGATCGGCCATCCCACAAGCCTCTCGTGAGACCTCCTCATGCATATTTGGTACGAAAACCTTCCATCACGTGATGTCAACTGGGATGGAGACACTTTCACCGGTAGGCGAAGTCTCTAGTGAACTAGAATGCACCCAGGCGGTTGTGGATGGACGGATGAATGGATGGAGGACGGATGAATGGATGGAAGACGGACATATGGATGGAGGGATGGATGGACAAATAAATCGATGGATGGTTGGGCAGACGGACTGATGGACGGATGGATGGACGGGCGGACGGACGGAGAGAGGGAGGGATGGATAGATGATGGACGGATGGATGGATGAATGACGGATGGATAAAAATTGATGGGATGGACGGACGCACGGACGGACGGACGAAATGATGGATGATTGATGGATGAACGGACGAATGAATGGATGGAAGGTGGAAAAGAGGGATGCATGGATGAAATTTGAAGGTCTATCATCTGTGCAGGCCTCAGTAGGAGTAAAGTTTACAAGCGCAAAAGGTTTGATTCACTGTGACATCAGACAGCCAGGGGAGGAAACTAGATATCTCTGAGGTTCATCAGCTCGGGCACGAGAAGAAGGATATCGCCATCTGTCCATGCCCTTGAGTACTCTTTGTCGTCCCAGCACAACTACCATCACTGCTACCACTACCGGTACCACCCCATAACCATTACCACCCCCACACCACCATCACTAATGCCGTCACATTCGCCGCCGCCACCACCACCACAGCCACAGCCACCATCATAACCACCACCACCACAACCACCACCACTACCACCACCACCACAGCCACCATCATAACCACCACCACCACAACCACTACCACCACCACCACCACCACAGCCACCATTACCATCACCACCTCCACCACTACCATTAGCACCACCACCACTACCACCACCATCACCACCACCACCACCACAACAGCCACCACTACCAGTACCACCATCAGCACCACCACCATTACCACCACCAGGGCCGGATCAAAGTTTTTTGAGGGGGGGTGCTTAAAATTGTTTTAGGGTCTTCTCATCGAAGTGGCGAAGCCACGAGTGCGTGCCTGCGAAGCAGGCACGCCCCTCTAGGGGGGTCCGGGGGCATGCCCCCCCGGAAAATTTTGAGAAAAATGGTGCAAATCTGTGCAATCTGGCAGTGCGGTCATTTCCAAGAGTTTTTGTTTGGTCACAGATTCTTCCTGTCTCTGCCCGGGTTTGATTTGTCTGTGCGAGTAGCAAAAGGAAGGCATCTTAATTATAGCAGCACCCCCCCCCTCCCTCCCCAGCTACCTTGGCTGCCAAGTAGAGTGTGCTTATACCAAGTGGAGAGTAGTACAGCATCTGGGCCCAGCATCTTTTAGCCCCCCCCCCCTCCTTCCCAAGCTTTTTACTAACTATACTGTCTCTGCTACCAAGCAAAGTGTGCCGATATCCGATGAGGTGGGAAGTAGATCAACATATTTGAGCAACCACCCCCCCCCCCCTCCCTCCTTCCCCCAACTCCCGGCTGCCACGGAGGTTTTTTTTTTTTTTTTTTTTTTTTGGGGGGGGGTGCTCGAGCACCCCCAGCACCCCCCTAGATCCGGCCCTGCACCACCACCAGCACGACCACCATTACCAACACAATCACCACCGCAATCACCACCACCACCACCTTCGCTGCATCTCTTGCTATCTCCGCTGCATCTCTTGCTATCTCCGCTGCATCTCTTGCTATCTCCGCTGCATCTCTTGCTATCTCCGCTGCAGCTCTTGCTATCTCCGCTGCATCTCTCGCTACCTCCGCTGCATCTCTTGCTATCTCCGCTGCAGCTCTCGCTATCTCCGCTGCAGCTCTCGCTATCTCCGCTGCATCTCTTGCTATCTCCGCTGCAGCTCTTGCTATCTCCGCTGCATCTCTTGCTATCTCCGCTGCATCTCTTGCTATCTCCGCTGCATCTCTTGCTATTTCCGCTGCAGCTCTTGCTATCTCCGCTGCATCTCTTGCTATCTCCGCTGCAGCTCTTGCTATCTCCGCTGCATCTCTTGCTATCTCCGCTGCATCTCTCGCTACCTCCGCTGCATCTCTCGCTATCTCCGCTGCAGCTCTCGCTATCTCCGCTGCATCTCTCGCTATCTCTCGCTATCTCCGCTGCAGCTCTCGCTATCTCCGCTGCATCTCTCGCTACCTCCGCTGCATCTCTTGCTATCTCCGCTGCATCTCTTGCTACCTCCGCTGCATCTCTTGCTATCTCCGCTGCAGCTCTCGCTACCTCCGCTGCATCTCTTGCTATCTCCGCTGCAGCTCTCGCTATCTCCGCTGCATCTCTTGCTATCTCCGCTGCAGCTCTCGCTATCTCCGCTGCAGCTCTCGCTATCTCCGCTGCATCTCTTGCTACCTCCGCTGCAGCCATAGCTACCTCCGCTGCAT
>JAWQFJ010007164.1:0-10000 GCA_034096865.1 Theodoxus fluviatilis | reverse complement strand
CAGGCCTCGCAAGCGGCTTTTTTGCGCTGTACTCGACCACGCACGTAGAAAAATGTCCGGAATTTTTTGGCGGTTTGCATGCTAAACGTTCATTCAAAGAAAAACCGACACATATACGAAGAAACCGTAACTGAATGACAATATCAATCATCAAGATCCGTGCAGAATACATCAATAGTTGGGTTAAATCGCTACATTATTCACATGGAAGTGTGGGTCACTGATTCGGTACACTGGCAACCGTTCAACTCGGTCACGTTGACAACGACAGACACTTTCGAAACTCTTTCGAACAAAAGTCCTCCAAGACAGATCATCACAGCTCAAACTATACGAATATGTTCAAGTTTCGGTCAGACGTAAAAACGTCGCGCACGAGGCTTTAAATAGATGTCACATGACCGCAATTTGTGTCTCAAAACACTTTCTCGACTTCTTCAAACAAGAGTAATTCATTCGTTTAGGTGACCACAACAAACACTTTCTCGACCACTTCGAAACGACCGTTGTTTGGAAATGATTTATTTGCACGTGTGCCGGTAATTCTTAAAATGAGCGTGTTACACGCGAACTGAAGAAGGAAAACTGGCGGGGCACGGCGCGCGGCAGCCAGCCTTGGGGCGCGTTGCTTACGCTGGGAACCTTGCAAGATCTTGCGAGGAATAGGCCTGGTGTCAACATGTGTCAACTTTTTTACTGTCTTTACATTTGCTTTCATCATGTTGACACCGGCCTACTATTTGCCCACTAGATAGGCTAAGCTACGCGCCCCTGGCCTGACAGAAAAATACTGCGTGTGGGATTTAAAATAGATGTCACATGACCGCATTAGCGTCCTCTAATTAAGAACCGGCATTAGCTTCCTCTAATTAAGAACCGGCATTAGCTTCCTCTAATTAAGAACCGGCATTAGCGTCCTCTAATTAAGAACCGGCATTAGCGTCCTCTAATTAAGAACCGGCATTAGCGTCCTCTAATTAAGAACCTGCATTAGCTTCCTCTAATTAAGAATCGGCAATAGCTTCCTCTAATTAAGAACCGACATTAGCTTCCTCTAATTAAGAACCTGCATTAGCTTCCTCTATTTAAGAATCGGCATTAGCTTCCTCTAATTAAGAACCGGCATTAGCTTCCTCTAATTAAGCGATGGCTTAATTAAGCACCGGCGATTGAAATGAAATGGAGGTACACTTGTCAGTACAGCGTGGCAAAACCAGAGTGATATGGGCATAGAGCAACATTGGGAGCATTGCAGTTGTGGAGTTAGGCGTTGTCCGTCTTATCGCTCTTCAGTAACACAATGATACTCCATATGATTATTGTTAAGTACGATCGAGTCAGCATGCTCTCTCTCTCTCTCTCTCTCTCTCTCTCTCTCTCTCTCTCTCTCTCTCTCTCTCTCTCTCTCTCTGCTCCGATGCGACTAGCGGCGTGCACAAAGACACCCTGCCGTGGATGAGCAGACTTTTCATCCAAGTGTTGAAAATAACGTTAACATGACCACGAATGTCAATTTTGAAATCGCTACTGATGCTGCACGGACTTCACGGGCCTTCGGCGACCTTGACCTTTGCCCCCACAAGCTGCACTACAGGAGCTTCGGCTGATGGAGTTAGTGTGCCGACAACTGTGTCAGTGTTGATGTGCAGGCAGAGACTTCGTCCACTCGCACAGTTAGCCCTAGTAGGGATCAGCAATCTGGTGAGGTCAGGGAGTGGGTGCAGAGGTTAGAGGCACGCTTAGTCATCATGATTTCTAGATGGAAAGATGGACAAGAAATGGACGAATCCGGCGAGGATGACGGAAGTCACGTGGCCAGTGGTGGATCCAGACGGAACTCTGCCGGTCGCCGATGGAGCTTCACCCGATCCGCTAGTTGCAGATGTCCCTGTGGAGCGGTCGCGCACCAGTCGTCAGACGCTGGATTCACCAGCAACTGAGAATTCATCCACTACAGCCCCGCCCCAGATCAATCGTCACCTAGCTACCGCCAGACACAACCAACCCGGCGACATCTCGGGCAACACTGGCGGCAGAAGGACTCCCAGCAGGTCATCAACAAAGCAGAACCAGCACGAGCAAGCTGCACGGGTGTGAAGAAAATAACCGACTGTTCTGTCTCGAGAATAACGCGATCAGCCTCTGAATTCGTGCGCGTATGAGTCGCAAGACTGGTTGCCATTCTTGATCCTGTTCATGTACATAAATTTTTACTCTTTTTTTCTCGAACTACTTAACCTGATGGCCTAAACAAATAAAGTTTTCGTTTGTTCGTTTGTTCATTCTCTCTGTCTCTCTCTGTCTCTCTCTGTCTCTCTCTCTCTGTGTCTCTCTCTCTCTGTCTCTCTCTCTCTCTCTCTCTCGCTGCGTCTGTCTGTCTGTCTATCTGTCTGTCTGTCTATCTGTCTGTCTGTCTGTCTCTCTCTCTCTCTCTATCTCTCTCTCCTCCCTCCCTCCCTCTCCCCCACCCTCTCTCTCCAACCCACCCACCCTCTTACTCTCATTCTCTCTTCCCTTCTCCCCCTTTCCCAGCTCCCCCCCCTCTCTCTCTCTCTCTCTCTCTCTCTCTCTCTCTCTCTCTCTCTCTCTTTCTCTCTCTCTCTTAAAACATTTGAATATGTTGCCTCAAGGGCTGAATGTAGAAAAGGCACTACTGCCTAATTCACTACCCTTGTAAAATAAAGTTCGTTCGTTCGTTCGTTCTCTCTCTCTCTCTCTCTCTCTCTCTCTCTCTCTCTCTCTCTCCCATTCGGCGGCTAACGCTCGCGCCGGTCGGACGTGTTTGCTTCGCTCCGGCCAGTTCACCGTATCTTGAATAACAGCAGCACCATGCCAGTCGCTGGACTTCCAGCTGCCCTGGAGACGCTCTTGACATCCTTGCTGGCGTCAGAGGAGCAAACGAGTTGGAAGGTGGACGGTGATGAACGTGGACATGTCGTTGTTGTGTTGAGATTTAGGCAGCGCGACAGTCAGCCATTGCTTACGAGCGACAGGCGAGGCTTTTGGCGAAAGAAGACTCCAGCACAGAGACGACGGGACCATCAACGTGCAGAAGAGCATCGACAGAGGGGTGAGCAGAGACATTCTGAATATTTTTCGCGAGCAAATTGTGTCAACATTGATGTCGTGAAGAGAACTGTTTCTGCCCACGCTGCTGCACGAAATACTTGCTCCCTGGCCGACTACGTCACACAGCCACCCGTGACCTCTGACCCCTCCAGCTGTGCTGATAACACCGAAGAAGCAGCAGCCCCTGTCTCCCACAAGGATTCCCCTGCAGTAGAGGCACCATCCCTACAAGATGACCCACACAGAGCTACGGTTACATCTCCTAGCAAAGCAGCAACTTTGGAAGACCTCCAAAATGCGATGAGCGAGATGTCTAGGAGCATGTCTCGTGCCCTGGAGAAACAAGTGCTCACTTTCGAGAACAGCATTGCGGGGGTTTGTGATTTGAGCAAAGTCACCGACCAAGCTTCATGTCTTCCATCGACTGCTACCAACTGCCTGCATGATCCCGAGGCACCCGACAAGAGGACCATCCTGTCGTCACCTTCCAGACCACCCAGTGACACCCGACCAGCACTTCGGCCTAGATCAGCTGTTCGCCAACGCAGCAGGGATGCCGCCAGCGTAAACAAGCGAGCTGCGAGCAGGACGTCGCCGACGCGACTGCAACCTTCGCGGGCTGCACGCAGAACATGAACTTTCTCATGAACTGATTCGATGCACTTGTGCGCGTTGCATTTCCCGAAACTGGTTGCCAGTTGTTGAAGAACTTATTGTACATAATCGTGTTTCGTTCGCGCTTCGTTTCAATGTAATGGGCCGGTGGCCTACACATTAAAAGTTGTTCAGTTCAGTTCAGTTCTCTCTCTCTCTCTCTCTCTCTCTCTCTCTCTCTCTCTCTCTCTCTCTCTCTCTCTCTCTCTCTTTCTCTCTCTCTCTCTTTCTCTCTCTCTCTCTATCTCTCTCTCTCTCTTTCTCTCTCTCTTTCTTTCTCTCTCTCTCTCTCTCTCGTTCATGTAAGTTATAACTTGTTCAGAGCCAAAGAGGACGACCCATTTATAAAGTAGGGCTACAGTAAACTGCGTCGTTCGTCAGGTTCCTGTTCCTGCCAGTCAAACGCCTGGCCCCACTGAGTTTGAATGGAAGCCTCCTGTTTGTATGGACTGACATGGCGTCTCGCCACAGTCCCGTGTGAAGGCGCGCTTGATATTATTGTCTAGGGAGTTCATTGAAATTCGCGATGTCATATCAGGACTCTTTCGACAAATTTGTGTCGGTCACCCTGTTAGTATGTAGTTTATCCGTTGCACCATATGTAAACCTTTTAGGCAAAATTTATGTATTTTGTTCGCCTCGATGCTTTAAATACCTCCTATTTACATTTACCTGTCTTTTTTGTTGCTCACCATGTGATCACGCGAGTAAGACTGAATCTTGCTGGATTTTTTCCCTGTTCAAACCTCTCGGTCTCGCATGGTCAATCTATTTCAGCCTTTAGATCTGCAGCTTCCCATTGTCTGTTTGTCAGCACTTCACGGTATCTGTGACTCAATGGTGACACACCAAAAGCTTCTCGTACGTTGACAGAAACGTTGTGCACATCCGGTATCGGACAGAGCGATAAATCTCAGTGGTAGTTTACACCTACACGGACTTTGAACATTCAGAGTTTAACTTGTTGATGGGCGCGTTTGTTTGGCCACAAATCTCGCGATTCTCCCTGAATAGCTAGTCGAGGGCGAGTGAGACGCTTCTACAGCTAGAAAAACGGCCAATCATCTCGCAAGGCGGAACAACATGGCTGCGTCCTGGCGCCAGAGTTGCCGATAGACGAAATAACTGACGATTCAGATATCACATCAGTTTTTCACTTGATAGAACACACCATGGTGTCATATCGAATGGCACGTGAACTTTATCAATGACAAAAAGCAACCCGTGTTCAACTGTAGACAATTTTTGTCGAAAATGTGAGGCATCAATTCATTTCGATCAATTCAAGGGACATAATTCATGTATACGGTGAAGGGACATAATTTGTTCAGCGTACGTATACTGTAAGCGATAAAAAAATTTCGGCAGTGTATGTCCAGAAATACCCAATACACCTACTCCTCTATATATACAAATGAACACTCGAACAGCAAATACTTCCGTGTACGTACACTTTTCCATTCTCGAACCCTGAAAAGCACATTACAGGCACTGTTCTCTCCGAACACCAGCCCAACTCGCATTGTCTCCGCCATTTTGGCTCATCCGGGTCACTGCAGCGGGAAGAATCGAGGGAGCTCCGGACCTCCCTCGCTTCCCGCCTTCACGGCGAGTGCGTCCTTATGAGCGAGGAACGTAGGCAACGCCTAGCCCTCGCGATTCTCTCGAGAATTGTGGCCAAACAAACACGCCCGTTGACTCTTGTCGGGGCCAAAGTATGAACATGATTATACTTCAGTGGTCCACGTTTCGTGTTCCCCCTGTGGGTTCGGGGTAAGGATTGACCCACCGCGTCTCCTTATGCGATTCGTAAGAGGTGAATAACTAGGGACACCGTGACTTGATTCTCGTATGCTCTAAACTGTTCAAGTTATTTTCGTGCTTAATGGCCTTATATAGCCTACAAAGGCTGATAGGCCGTAAAACACCATCTATCAATCAACCAATCACGTTTCGTGCTGGCCAGGTTTTTAAAAGTGTTATCTTTCTTCATTGTCAAGCTTTTTGTTGTTATCTTTTATAGACAAGAACCACGCTTGTGTATAATGGCCTAGTGCAAGGGAACAATCAGTTTCGTTGTGTTTCTTCTGATATGTTTGCTCTTGCATTTGAGAGCTACATTGGCAATCTTATTGAACTTCCTTTTGAACCTGAACTGACTGTTTCACATAAAGACAAGGCAAACAGGGACTAGTAAAGAGAAGATGGACAGTTTTTCAAAATCTTCATTTGTGACTGTGCATGAAAGAAAGAAGCTGAAGTGGCTGTAACAGTTTTTGGTAGAACAATTTAAGTCACCAGGGGGGTGTGCTGGGGGAGGGTGCTGGGAGAGAATGCTGGGGAAGAGTGTTCTGGGAGAGTGCTGGGGAAGAGTTGTACGGATCTGCCTTGGAAGTCGGTTGTAGTCGGGGACTCTGTGGCGAATTCCGCCAAAGGTTTTTTGCGTGGGGTGAGTGATCATTCCTCGGATGAGGGTTGGTATTCCTAACGCTTGCTCAGTGCTATTTAGGTACCCTCGTTTACTTTCTTGTGACAAATGCATCGCACATGCTGCATAACTCAGTGAAAATTTAATATGGCTTCACTTTTAGTCACCTTATCACGAAAAGTGCCACATGAATTTTGACAGTGGCCCCAGTGAATTACAACAATCACTACACCCACCATGCTCCAGTTACGTGCAGTGCTGAAGTGAGAGCCTCTGACGATAGGGACGGCTGCACCTGTGAAGGCAGACCACGTTCACATGAACAGTGCATGAACAGTGCGTGCAGTCATGGAGACAACCTGGTGTAGGGGTAAATAATCCACACCGAACACACGACCCTATTTTTCATGCGCTTCTGCCGTGTACTACTGCGCAGTACCCAGCGTCTTGAAAGTGTCTGGAATCCAGCCAAGAAATCAGCTGATCTGCTCACGGCTCAGTCGACCATGCAATACCACTCACCCAAACAGCAGTTGTTGGCTCCTGTGGCAGACGGTATCGTTATTGTAAGTTCTCCCGTGATCTCATTTCTTCTCGTCGCAAGAAAGAAGACAAAAAAGGTGACAAACACCGAATATTGCACAGAAGTGCTTCAAAGAAACACCTGGCTTACTGAGCAAATTGGTCATCCAGAGAACATATCACTCCAGCAAAGAAAATATTTTGACTATACATCACTCTAAAATGTACATCTCTCTCTCTCTCTCTCTCTCTCTCTCTCTCTCTCTCTCTCTCTCTCTCTCTCTCTCTCTCTCTCTCTCTCTCATCCTCCACACAGCTGAGTGAACCAGGCGTCTTCATGTCAACTCTGACAAAGTTTGGAGTTTTTCCGCTGAGAAACGTCGCAATATACCCGTAACCGAACTTCCAGCTGATCGCACTAGTTTTGTGGGAAATCTCTGTACCATGGTGTGCAACTATGATAATTATAGAGGATGAATAAAAACAATCCACAAGCAAAAATGGGCTCGTACAGCAGCAAATGCGTTGCATGCCGGGAGAGGTTTCCCACAAGAACATGTGTGATAGCGGAGTCTGTAGAAATAGCAACAAGGGAGATAACTATCTGATGACTTCCGACGACGTTTTTGCACAGTCGACTTTTTTGCAAGTTACACAGCGTCTGTGTGTAAGGCTGCCACTTCCTCCCAGACAACAACACGACAACAGCCGTTCGCTCTGAATCGCTTAAAAGAGTGCTAAGGATGCAAAGGACGACTCTGGGGATGATGTAGCAAGGGAAGAATTTACTCTTGAAAAATGTCATTGCGTCATTGTGTGTGTGTTTGGGTGTATATGTGTATGTATTTGTATGTGTGTTGTATATATGTTGTGTGTGTGTGTGTGTGTGTTTATGTATATGTATGTGTGTGTTTGTGTGTTTGCCTCGGGATGTGTTTATTTCGGGGGGGGGGGGGTGCGCGTGTGTGTGTGTGTGTGTGTGTGTGTGTGTGTGCGTGCGTGCGTGTGTGTGTGTGTGTGTGTGTGTGTGTGTGTGTGTGTGTGTGTGTGTGTGTGTGTGTTTTCTGTACAATATAATTCTCCATATGATGTTGTCATGTTTATGGAGCTCCGAGAGGAAAATCCTCACCAGTGGGAGAAAACAAAGTATTCTGTACTCTGACCTTGTGAGTTTTCACCTGTGCTCACAGAGAATCATCTCCAGCTTGGACAGACGAGATGGAGGGAGAAGTGCAGCAGGAAACTCTCCCAGAAATGTGGCAAGGCAGGTCCTTTGGGAGGTCTCCAGAGAACCATGACGAAACTGGGTGAGTGTCATGTTCACTCGTCTGCTCACAGTGAAGTTCGAATGTCTGTGACCTGCAATACTCTGCTTGTTATCCTGCTTTGTTTTCCACCCCTCGTTCCCGTTTTCATTTCATTCCCCACTCCCCACACGAAGCCTCGTTTGGTGTGTTTCAGTGTTGCCATTGTTTGCCCGGCATTCACCGATCAAGTATCATGCCATTCATTATCTCTCATTTTCCATACTACTGACGCATACATTTTCTGTATAGATGTAAACTGTTTGAA
This sequence comes from Theodoxus fluviatilis, assembly GCA_034096865.1. NCBI lineage: Eukaryota > Metazoa > Mollusca > Gastropoda > Cycloneritida > Neritidae > Theodoxus > Theodoxus fluviatilis. Next base: position 1,755 of record JAWQFJ010007164.1, on the reverse strand, counting down.
CACGACATGCATTGTTATAGTACCTAGTGGTTGTAACTGATTCTATTAGGGGTAACCTTGTCCTTTTTGGTTTCTATTTTAGCCTGTTACAGTTTTCTCTAAACATTAAAAAAATATGATGACTTAGCCTTTCATATGATACTAAGAGCAGTACGTAACAGTCTTATGACTGTTGTGTATTATTTTACTTGTGTCTGCGCTGGCAAATTGCATGCCTTATGTTTATGCATGGTGTGTGTTTATGCATATTATGTGTTAGTGTGCGTGTCTGTGATCGTACCGTCGAGTCTTAATCATTGCTCACTTACTTTCACCCCGTTCCAAACCTTCTCCTCTTGTGTTTAACTCGACGCATAACATGCGCTCGCGCGTCCACGCGCACACACACTTAAACAAGCGCGTGCGCACACACACAAAACACACACACACACACACACACACACACAAACACACACAAATGTATAAGCTTTCAAGGCTTGGGTTTTTTCCGCTCTCTCCCCAGCTTCTTAAGACCCTTTGCCTCAAAGCTTGGTGCTGCTTTGCTTTGTTTCCTCCTTTGAGTTAGTGACAAATGTAACAGCATCGAGTTTAGATTCAGCGTGCAGAGCTTGAGCCATGTTGGGTGCTATTCTTCATTACCTGATGAAGAGGCTTCCGTTAACTGATATCACAATTTTTTTTTAAATTGACAACAGAAAAGGTTTATTGTTAAGGCAGTCAGCCCTTGAGATTTTACACTATTTCATACCAGTGAAACTAAACAGATAGTAGTGAACAATGTCTACAGTTGCTATCATGCGATGTCAGACACTTATGCGAGTACGACGTCATCGTACTGCGCGCTCTCGCTTTTGATGGCATCCCGCTCTCCTCCCTTTCTCCTCTTGATCCCCCTCTCCTTCTCTCGTTCCTCTTCCTTCTCTTGCTCCTTCTAATGCTCCTCCTCCTCCCTTGCTCCTCCTCTTCTTTTCCTCTTCCTCCTTCTCTCGCCTCTCCTCCTTCTATTGCTCTTCTTACTTCTCTTCGTCTGCCTCCTTTTCTTGCTCCGCCCTCTGTTGCTCCTCCTCCTCCCACTCTTGCTCCTCATTCCCCCACTCGTCCTCATACTACTCTCTCTCTCTTGCTCCTCCTCCTCCCTCTTTTGCTTCTCCTCCTCTGTCTCTTGCTCCTCCTTCTATCTCTCTTGCTCCTACTCCTTATTCTCTTGCTCCTCCTTCTCTTCCTCCTCCTTCTCTTGCTCCTCTCCTCCCTCTCTTGCTCCTCTTCCCCCCACTTTTCCTCATACTACTCTCTCTCTTTTGCTCCTCCTCTTCCTTCTCCTGCTCCTCCTCCTCCTCCCTCTCTTGCTCCTACTCCTTCTTCTCTTGCTTTTCCTTCTCTTCCTTTTCCTTCTCTTGCTCCTCTTTCTCCCTCTCTTGCTCCTCCTCCTCCCTCTCTTGCTCCTCTTCCTCTCTCTCTTGCTCCTCCTCCTCCCTCTCTTGCTCCTACTACTTCTTCTCTTGCTCTTCCTTCTCTTCCTCCTCCTTCTCTTGCTCCTCCACCTCCCTCTCTTGCTCCTCCTCCTCCCTCTCTTGCTCCTCCTCCTCCCTCTCTTGCTCCTCCTCCTTCTTCTCTTGCTCCTCCTTCTCTTCCTCCTCTTCTCTTGTTCCTCCTCCTCCCTCTCTTGCTCCTCCTCCTCCTTCTTTTGCTCCTCCTCCTCCCCCCTCTCTTGCTCCTCCTAATCCCGCTCTTGCTACTCTTCCTCTCTCTCTTTCT
>JAWQFJ010007162.1:0-13852 GCA_034096865.1 Theodoxus fluviatilis | reverse complement strand
TTTGCTCGTAGCAGAGTGCTTAACCCCGTCGTGCACAGGGCGATATCTCATGTTCTTCCCTGACGCTGTCCACACGACCAAAATATTAACCAATGGCAGAGCGCTACTGATGCCCTTCCTGCACTAATGCCAACCGCGATTGGCTGCCACAGTGACGCACCTGTCTGGAACATGCGTATTCACCTCCTGTAAAACGGGCCTTTGCGTGTTTTACATGCAATAGCCTGCTGTAAGGGAATGCAACGTTCCAAGCAGCTCGGATCCCACAGTTCCATTCTTCAGCCAGGTGTTTTTCTCATCCAGGAGTAAAACGGGTATCTGTGAAGGCTAAGGTGGAAATTTGTGCAAGTGAACTTTGGCACGTTCGTTTGCAGCCTGGATGTGATCTGCCAAGAGAGTTGAGACTCGTATGTTGTAAAGAAAAGAGTATCTTATGATCACTGAGCGTGGGGTTTGAACATCCTTCAACGGATGAAAAGTTGTAATATACAACTAAGCAAGCACTTGTGATTGAGATTCATGTGCAGTTTGCAAAAAGAAGAATTGCGGTTCAGTTACTCGATATAAATTTAAACAGCTTGTCCTGTCAGGACGCTTCCCACACCTGCTGGGTTGCTTTGGTTTTCGTGTGTTGGTACCTGCTCCAGCAGTACCCGCTTTGCCATCGCCAACCAGTACATCTGTATATCCATAACGTGTCCTAGAGTCCATGTCTACATGGATTGAAAGTACGCGCTCGCACCCTTTAACCCCACACTCAATCCCGTACTCGGAAACGCGCGCGCACGCGCACACATATACACACGCACGCACGCACACACGCACACACGCGCGCGCGCGCATGCAGAGGGAAATGAACTACATAACATCTTCCTCGTCATCATACTTGGCACTTGTTTTTCACAGCTCCCAAACGGATCTCTCCTCCCCCACGGAAATCCTGAGACTGACACGTGATCGCGTCGTGTTCCGCTTCTCGGGTCAACTTGATGTTCTGTACGGCGTTGCCATTGACGACGGCCTCTGGCATCACGTGATGGTCACGTGGGACGCCTCTCTGGGGTCTGTCAGCGTTTACGTGGACGGAAGAGCCACCAACGGAACGGCTGGCTACGCCCAAGGTCGCATCCTGCCTGCCTAGTGAGTGGCTGTTTCCTGTGGGGTGGTCTTTGTCATATAGTCCCGTGTCCGCCACTCTCGTTCCCGTTCCCATGTCCATCCTACCTATCAGGTTTACCACCCCTTTTCGTCACACACACACAGACACGCACATGCACACCCATTCCCGTTCTCACTCTCTCTCCCAACTCCAACTCCCCTCCCCCTCCCCATCCATCTCTCCACTCCCATTCCCACACCCTTACCCTCAGTCATTTCATTTCATATCCACAACCACCAAACCCTCTCTCACACCCGTTATTTCCCCAGCTTTCGCCTCACCTCAACCCCTATCCCCGCACAACCTCCTTCCACTCCGACTATTCAGTAGCCGTACTCATCAACTGAACACCGTCACCCACACACACACACACACCCCGCTTTCATGACCTGTCCCCACCCTCCTGCAGCAGTCACCCTCGCCGCATGTGCCCACTTCTGCTCTTGCAGATCAAGTCTTCTCTCACTCCCACCTCACCCCACCCCCTCTATACTCGCATCAAACTCCTCTCACTTCCTCCGTCCCCAACAACACCTCCAATCTCGCCTCGATCTGGGTCATGACCCTTGAAATACAAAGTAGTTGCTCGTTTGCACGTTGGCATATCACTTTTCTGCATTCAGGTAATCATTCATTCATTTGTTAATCATTTGTTTGTTCGTTTATTCGTTCATTTATTCATTAGTTTGTTTATTCTTCATTCATTCACTCATTCATTCTTGTATGCGGTAACAGTGTCTTATGGGGACGCTGCGAGAGCAACAAGCTATCTCCCAATTTAGACAAAATGAGAGAGACGATGATAATTATCTGTTAATTTATTTACCATGCTATAGTTTTTCATTTCTTTATTTCTCACTGTGAGTTTGTTTGCTGTTTATACAAAACCACACCTTCACTTTCACCTTGACCTTTCTCACGGCAGCGGCTTCCTGACGCTGGGCGGCACGTACGTGGCTGCCTCCAAGACCGTGGACCAGAGCTCGGGCATGCGCGGACGCCTGAGCCGTGTCTACGTCTCCACCCAGGCCCTGACGCAGGCAACACCCCTCTACACCAACATCAACTCGCCCCCGCCCTCCAACATCGCTTCCTTCGCCCAGTCCATGGTCAGTGTAAGAGGGAGGCAAGGATGGGTAACGGTGTTGGAAGAGGAAGATGGATGGATGGATGGATGGATGGGTGGTTGGAGTTTATACAGCATATCAGCCTTTGTAGGTTATTAAAGGTCACTGACCACGAAACTCTCTAGAGCAAATTAGAGCTAACACAAGTAAAATCACAGTTTCCTGGTTATTTTTCTCTTATAAATCCCTTGGGGAGACGCAGTGGATCTATTCAAACCTCCAACCGACAGGGATGGAAGAGATGGAGATATGACAGGATAATGGTGGAGGATCAAATCAGAGCAGCAGAGGAGGGAAAAGCAACAACAACAACAACAAAAGAGGGAGGAGCATGAGGCAGGAAAAAGATATGAAAGAGAGAGAGAGAGACACAGAGAGAGAGAGAGACAGAGACAGAGAGAGAGAGAGAGAGAGAGAGGGAGGGAGAAAGAGAGAGAGAGAGAGGGAGAGAGAGAGAGAGAGAGAGAGAGGGAGGGAGAAAGAGAGAGAGAGAGAGAGAGAGAGAGAGAGAGAGAGAGAGAGAGAGAGAGAGAGAGAGAGAGAGAGAGAGAGACTGATTCTGTCACCCGACTACAATTTGAGATGAGTACTCTAGTCCCGCATGCCTGCTTGTCGGTCTGCATAAAGATGACTGGGATTTCCCTCTACCTACAGCTGGGAGGCACAGCGGCACTCATTACGTACAGCAGCGAGCTGCCTGCTGGCACGTGTCGCTCCACAAGCAACTGCCGTCCTCTCAGTCAGGGTAGGTGGCGTGCCAGTATTGTGACATGGTTGTGGTAGGGATGGCAGTGATGTTAATGGTAATCATGAGTGATGGAGGTGGTGGATGAGGTAGTCGTTGTGCCGATTGTAGTGGTGGTGGTGGTGGTGGTGGTGGTGGTGGTGGTGGTGAAAGTGGTGGTGGTGGTGGTGGTGGTGGTGATTGTGATTGTGATCATTGTGGCGGTGGTGTTGATGGCCTCTAATAGTGATGGTGGTGACGGTGATGGTGGTTATGAGAGAGGTGGTGGGGTTGAATATGCTGTTGGTAGTACTGGTGACTGCAGTGTTGATGAAGAAACGACAACATAACGACAATTATGCTGATGACAATGACTGTGGTGACGACGCTAATGGTAGTAGTCGCGGAGTGGTGGTGGTGGAAATGGTAGTAGTCGTGGAGTGGTGGTGCTGGAAATGGTAGTAGTTGTGGAGTGGTGGTGGTGGAAATGGTAGTAGTTGTGCAGTGGTGGTGGTGGAAATGGTAGTAGTCGTGGAGTGGTGGTGGTGGAAATGGTAGTAGTCGTGGAGTGGTGGTGGTGGAAATGGTAGTAGTCGTGGAGTGGTGGTGGTGGAAATGGTAGTAGTCGTGGAGTGGTGGTGGTGGAAATGGTAGTAGTCGTGGAGTGGTGGTGGTGGAAATGGTAGTAGTCGTGGAGTGGTGGTGGTGGAAATGGTAGTAGTCGTGGAGTGGTGGTGGTGGAAATGGTAGTAGTCGTGGAGTGGTGGTGGTGGAAATGGTAGTAGTCGTGGGAGTGGTGGTGGTGGAAATGGTAGTAGTCGTGGAGTGGTGGTGGTGGAAATGGTAGTAGTTGTGGAGTGGTGGTGGTGGAAATGGTAGTAGTCGTGGAGTGGTGGTGGTGGAAATGGTAGTAGTCGTGGAGTGGTGGTGGTGGAAATGGTAGTAGTCGTGGAGTGGTGGTGGTGGAAATGGTAGTAGTCGTGGAGTGGTGGTGGTGGAAATGGTAGTAGTCGTGGAGTGGTGGTGGTGGAAATGGTAGTAGTCGTGGAGTGGTGGTGGTGGAAATGGTAGTAGTCGTGGAAGTGGTGGTGGTGGAAATGGTAGTAGTTGTGGAGTGGTGGTGGTGGAAATGGTAGTAATTGTGGAAGTGGCGGTGGTGGAAATGGTAGTAGTTGTGGAGTGGTGGTGGTGGAAATGGTAGTAGTCGTGGAGTGGTGGTGGTGGAAATGGTAGTAGTCGTGGAAGTGGTGGTGGTGGAAATGGTAGTCGTGATTGTGGAAGTGGCAATGAATATGATGATGATGATTATGATGATGATGACGACGATGGCGACGACGACGACGAAGACGATGATGATTAAGATGATGACGAGGACGATGATGATTAATTAAGATGATGACGAAGATAGCGACACAAGGACGACGATGATAAAGATAACGATAATGACGTCACTGACAACATCTTCACTACAAAATCACTCTTCATATCAAAACACACCGGCACCTTTGAAAACATGTGCAGACGAATGCATCTGTCACTCCATGCCTCGTCCATCCCCCAGTGCTGGCCATGCCCTCTGTGACGTCATGCCACCGAGACGAGATGGCGGTCAGTCCTCGCGTGTCCAGCCCGCAGTGGACAGAGCCAGGCTTCTCAAACGCAGCCTCCATCAGGGCCACTTACGTCACAGGTAGGAAAGACTCCAGACTGCCCACGTCAGACTCGACATTGCTTGCGTCGCAGTTGAAACACAATGAGAATGCCCACGCGACAGATACAACAGATTTGCGACTGCCTACGTCACAGGTGCGACAGACTCGAGACTGCCTACGTCACAGGCACGACACACTCGAAAATAATTACGTCAAAAGTATGACACACTTGAGACTGCCTACGTCACATATACGCAAAGACACGAAACTGTTTACGTCACGGTCTGGAGACTGCAAAGGAAGATCCACCGTTCTCGGACTGACTGACTGTGATTTGCTAACAAAGTTCTGGTGACGTTGGTGTCGCTGTTGTTGTGTTACGTTGCATTGCTTTGCACTTCATTGAATTGTATCGAATGGTATTACCTCATAGTGCATCGTTTAATGTTATGCGTTGTCGTGTCATATCGTATCGTATCGTATCAAGTCGAGTCGTATTGCACCGTACCTAGCATATAGTGTCGTATCTTATCGTATTGTATTGCTCTGTATCTTGACCTATCATATTATGTCGGAAGGTTTTGTGTCGGCCTGTGTTTTGTCTTTTTTGCACCGCGTCGTATCGTATCATCTCGTATGTATAATGTCGTATCTTACTGTATTGTGTCATATCGTGTCGTGTCGTGATGCAGTGTATTGTATTGTACCCGTCGTATCTTATCGTATCATCTCGCATGTATAATGTCGTATCTTACTGTATTGTGTCATATCGTGTCGTGTCGTGATGTAGTGTATCGTATTCTGCCCGTCGTATATTATTTTACATGTATCATCTCTATTGTATAATGTGGTATATTATTTTATCGTAGCATGTCGTGTCATGTTGTATCTTATCGTGTCGTATCATAATAGTGTCTTGTCCTATCGTATTGTATAGCGTCGTATCATTACGGCGTGTGTCGTTATCACATTGTACCGTAACGTGTTGTACCTTTTCTAATCGTTCTCTATCGTATAGTACAATATCGTATCTTGTCATTTCTTATCGTATCGTATCATACCGTATCTTTTCATACCCTATCGTATCGCATCGCAACATTCCATATCGAGTTGTACCATACTGCATCGTACCATATCGTATTGTATTGTGTCGTACCACACCGCATCTTACCATATCGTGTCGTACCATATCGCACTATATTGTCTCGTACCACACTGCATCTTACCATATCGTGTCGTACCATATCGCACTATATTGTCTCGTACCACACTGCATCTTACCATATCGTGTCGTACCATATCGCACTATATTGTCTCGTACCACACCGCATCTTACCATATCGTGTCGTACCATACCCTATCATGTAGTACCAGCTGCAGCATTCCCTGATGTTGCAGGCACGGTGCTGAGCTGGGGCGTGTACGGTGTGGCCTACGCAGGCGTAGACGGAACCGGAAATGCTGCCATCTGCTCCTTCCGCTTCCACAACAGACGTGAGTTTCCGGTGGCCATCTGGAATTTTTGTTGTTGTTGACATTTTATGGCAGCAGAAATTGTTTTGTGTTGAGAAATGACGGTCGACGGCTGAGGAACATCTGACGTGTTGTTAGACTAGGAACATATGTGTGCTTTTGCAGTCACTGTTGTAGAAAAACACCGCTCTCTTCTGTGTATCTTAGTGGTAGTTTAAAAGTAAGTGATGAATAGTCAAAGTTCCCACTTTATTGGAGTAGTTATTATTTTCCTTCACTAGGGTATGGTTGTTTCCTGTATTGGTTTTAGACAAAAGTTTCCATCGCATTGTTTTCCCTTGTCTCTCCAGCCACAATTATTCACACATGGTTTTCCCTGGTCTTTTCAGCCACAATTATTCACACATGGTTTTCCCTGGTCTTACCAGCCACAATTATTCACACATGGTTTTCCCTGGTCTTACCAGCCACAATTATTCACACATTGTTTTCCCTGGTCTTTTCAGCCACAATTATTCACACATTGTTTTCCCTGGTCTCTCCAGCCACAATTATTCACACATTGTTTTCCCTTGTCTCTCCAGCCACAATTATTCACACATGGTTTCTCTTAATTAGTTATGCATTTATTGCTCCTTCCACCCTTGCACCCATCAATTAATTCACCCACCATTCATCCATCCATCACTCCTTCCTTCCTTCTCTCCCCATACTTCTTTTCGTTCATCCGTCCATCCATCGATCCATCCATCGATCCATCAATCCATCCATCCATCCATCCATCCATCCATCCATCCATCCATCCATCCATCCATCCATCATCCATCCATCCATCCATCCAATCATCCATCCATCCATCCATCCATCCATCCATCCATCCATCCATCCAATCATCCATCCATCCATCCATCCATCCATACAATCATCCGTCCGTCCATCCATCCATCCATCCATCCATCCATCCATCCATCCAATCATCCATCCATCCATCCATCCATCCATCCAATCATCCATCCATCCATCCATCCATCCAATCATCCATCCATCCATCCATCCATCCATCCATCCATCCATCCATCCATCCATCCATCCATCCATCCATCCATCCATCCATCCATCCATCCATCCATCCATCCATCCATCCATCCAATCATCCATCCAATCATCCATCCATCCATCTATCCACCCAGCCGCCCATCCATTCATCCATCCATGTACCCTCCATTTCTCTTAATCCTCACCCACCCCACCCCTCACCCTCCATCCGCACCTTTCCTTCATTTGTCTTCTCATTCTTCCTTCTTTCCATCCCTGCAGGGGGCGTGTGCGAGCAGCCTCTGAAGCCCTTTCTGGGCACGCAGACGTGCGTGCAGGCCAGTGGGGGGCAGCGGTGCCAGGTGACGTGTCAGCCCAACTACAGGCTCTCCGTGGCGGGACCTCGCTACTTCTCCTGCGGCACCGTCTCCTCCTGGGACATGGAGGACAGGCTCGTGCTCTTCCGCACACCCGCCTGTGCCAGTGAGTGGCAGCCTTGCTTGAAGTTGGGGGGGGGGGGGGGTGGGGGGGGGGGGGAGCAGAAGTAGAGGGTGTGAGGGGATGTGAGAAAGGAGCTTAGGAATGGCGGTGGTGGTGGTAGTGGCGGTAGTGGCGGTGGTGCGGGTGGTGATGGTAGTGGTGGTAGTGGCGGTGGTGCGGGTGGTGATGGTAGTGGTGGTAGTGGCGGTGGTGCGGGTGGTGAGGGTGGTGATGGTAGTGGTGGTAGTGGCGGTGGTGCGGGTGGTGATGGTAGTGGTGGTAGTGGCGGTGGTGCGGGTGGTGATGGTAGTGGTGGTAGTGGCGGTGGTGCGGGTGGTGATGGTAGTGGTGGTAGTGGCGGTGGTGATGGTAGTGGCGGTGGTGCGGGTGGTGATGGTAGTGGTGGTAGAGGCGGTGGTGCGGGTGGTGATGGTGATGGTAGTGGCGGTGGTGCGGGTGGTGATGGTAGTGGTGGTAGTGGCGGTGGTGCGGGTGGTGATGGTAGTGGTGGTGGTGGTGGCGGTGGTGCGGGGGGTGATGGTAGTGGTGGTGGTGGTGGCGGTGGTGCGGGGGGTGATGGTAGTGGTGGTAGTGGCGGTGGTGCGGGTGGTGAGGGTGGTGATGGTAGTGGTGGTAGAGGCGGTGGTGCGGGTGAGATGGTAGTGGTGGTAGAGGGGTGGTGCGGGTGTGTGGTAGTGGCGGTGGTGCGGGTGGTGATGGTAGTGGTGGTAGGCGGTGGTGCGGGTGATGATGGTAGTGGCGGTGGTGCGGGTGGTGAGGGTGGTGATGGTAGTGGTGGTAGAGGCGGTGGTGCGGGTGGTGAGGGTGATGATGGTAGTGGTGGTAGAGGCGGTGGTGCGGGTGGTGAGGGTGATGATGGTAGTGGTGGGGGTGTCGGTGGTGGGGGTGGTGATAGTGGTGGTGGCGGGAGTGGTGGTGGTGGTGGCGGTGGTGGTGGTGGCGGTGGTGGCGGCGGCGGCGGCGGCGGCGGTTGTGGTGGTGGCGGTGGTAGTGATGGTGGTGGCCGTGGGGGTGGTGGTGGCGGTGATAGTGGTGGTGGTGGTGGCGGCGGCGGTGGCGGTGGCGATGGCAGTGGTGGTGATGGCGGTGGTGATGGTGTTGGTATTGATGATGGTGGTAGTAACGATAGAGGTGGGAGTGATAATGACGATGGTAGTGCTGGTGGTGATGATAATGATGACGTGATGGTAGTGGTAATGACAGTGGTGGTGATGTTGATAATGGTGGTCGTGGTGGTGATGGTGGCAGCGGTGTTTGTAATGGACATGATGCCGACCTTCACCTCAATTGTTCTGGTAGCATTTGCCAGTTTCAAATATATTATTCCTGGGAGCTCTCATCCTTGACTGCATTGGAAATGAATATGTTAATCTAGTTGGTATTCCATCATCCCACTTTTTACAAATACATCAATCTCCTTGCAAGAGGAATCTTCCGAGGATTTTCGAGACCACACCTCCTTACATTCCCCACGTCTTCTTCTTCCCAGGATGCGAAACGCCTATGATGACCTTGAGGATGACCTTGAACTACACGCTGGTCCAGTCGTGCAGTGCCTTTACACAACAGCAGCTCCGCAGCAACGTGCAGCTGACCTTGACCAACCTGAACAGCCAATGGCAGCAGGGGCTGTGCAAAGCTCTGGACTGCAGCGCCGTCCCTGTCTCCATCCAGTGCACGGTCTCGGAGCGGACCGCCTCCGTCACGGCGTCGCTGTCCAACGTCACGTGAGTGCCAGCAATGATATAGATCTGTGGTCGAGTGGATAGCGCGCTTGACTTGCAGTTTCTTGCAGATAAAGGGTTATCAAGTTCCAAGTTTGGGTGCCAGGCCCGTCAAGGCAAGGCACAATTTATTCTTTACCCTTGGGGGCATTTAGAATATTAATAACAAAACCAACTATAACATACATAATTGAATCAGAAATGGAAAAAAAAGAAGAAAAAAAAGAAGAAACAAAAAGTCAAAAATAGAAAAACGGAAAAAGAAATGTACACCGTTCGAAGATGCGCGGATACTGGGGTTTTTTCTTTGAGCGTAGCACCGAATTCCCCTTGCCTCTCCCCACCCTGGAGGGAAACTGGGTATATGTGACGAGCCACGACAAAACCAGTGCTAAGTCGCGCGGCACTATTTTGCGCTACGACTGAAAAAAGGCAGGGAGGGTCACTCTGGGTGATTTTCACTTTTTGATGAAAATAGATTCTACATGGTTCAAACTATCATGCCAGTAAAGGAAACATTTTGAAGAATTATATTTTGATGGTAAAATAAAGACTTTTGTGTTATGTATTGTTTCAAAAGCTCCCTGTAATTAGCGTTAATTGCCTCATTTTAGCCGCAATAAACACACCTAAACCCTTGCAGAACCCCTTCATGTTATATACCGATAGAAAGGCCGCTCTCTCGGCGTTCCCGCTCTGTGGATGTCGAAGAAAAATAAGGTCAGCTATTTTTGGAAACGGAGTTTGAAATACCGTTGCTAAGGTGTTTAATGTCTGAAGAGAGTAAATCTTCTGAGACCGTTTTTTCAAAATGACCGCTGCTTCAGTACCCAACTTGAAATGCCTGTAACTCCTATTCTAATTAACTCACATTGTTCATTCTTATATCAAAACAAACAGAAATGAATGCAGAATTCAAAAGTATTAAAACCCCATTTTGTCCAAAAATGGACTTAGCACTGGTTTTGTCGTGGCTCGTCACATATGGGAGAAAAGCGATGCGCTTAGCACCGAATTCCCCTTGCCTCTCCCCACCCTGGAGTGAAACTGGGTATATGGGAGAAAAGCGATGCGCTTAGCACCGAATTCCACTTGCCTCTCCCCACCCTGGAGTGAAACTGGGTATATGGGAGAAAAGCGATGCGCTTAGCACCGAATTCCCCTTGCCTCTCCCCACCCTGGAGTGAAACTGGGTATATGGGAGAAAAGCGATGCGCTTAGCACCGAATTCCACTTGCCTCTCCCCACCCTGGAGTGAAACTGGGTATATGGGAGAAAAGCGATGCGCTTAGCACCGAATTCCACTTGCCTCTGCCCACCCTGGAGTGAAACTGGGTATATGGGAGAAAAGCGACGCGCTTAGCACCGAATTCCCCTTGCCTCTGCCCACCCTGGAGTGAAACTGGGTATATGGGAGAAAGGCAATGGCACACTGTAGTGTGATTAACTCATGCATGCGGCCATGAGCCAGCATCGGGTTGGAATACTCCCCAGGGAGTGGAGTTGGTGCTGGTACCTGACTGCACGTTTTATCTGTCTGTCCCTGCGTTTGTCGTCAGGTGCTAGTGAAGCAGTGATCGAGGGTAAAGTAAAAAGAGGCTTGATATGTTGCAACGTAGTGCCTCAACTGATTTCCACGCTCCAAGCAATATCCGATGCGTAAGTGTTCGCGTCGAGGCTGGTTTGTGCTGATGTGTAGTGGGAAGGGTAATGCTGGCAGTTTCCGGGTACTGGGATGGAGTGAGGAGTGGGAGAACTTGGTGGTGGGGTGAGGTGGAAGATATAAGGAGGGTAGTAGAATGGAGGGATGGGCGCGGGTGTGAGGGGAAGTGAAGGGTGTTGGGAGCGATGCGGTTTATCTTTGATACGCATTGGTATGTGCATGTGTGTGTGTGTGTGTGTGTGTGTGTGTGTGTGTGTGTGTGTGTGTGTGTGTGTGTGTGTGTGTGTGTGTGTGTGTGTGTGTGTGTGTGTATCTGTGTGTGAGTGTGTTTCTGTTTGTGTGTTTCTTTGTTCGTGTGAGTGTGTGTGTGTGTGTATCTGTGTGTGAGTGTGTTTCTGTCTGTGTGTGTTTCTCTGTTTACAAGATACAAGATACAAGATACAAGATACTTTATTGTCCTCATTGATCACAAGGAAATTCGTTTTGTCGGTGGCAAAAACATAATACATACATACAAAAACAAAAACAGTTCAACATTAATTAACTCAATCATATCGTTCAAGTTATGGAGTCCATCAGAGGCAATTCAATTTAATAGAGAAACATTTTACACCAAAACAAGTAATCACAGAAGGAACAAAGACACAAGCATGCACATCAAACAATCATCGTCACGCAATAACACATACCCGATCTTCATCCATAACACATGTACAAGAACACCCCCCCCCCCCCCCATCATGTTCATCATCCTGCATGCACATCAACAACCACACTCGCACAGCACACATAACACATACACGATCATCAACGCATAACGCATGCACCCCCCCCCCCACACACACACACACACTCTCACATGTTACTCCTTGTTGTTACAGACATAGTTCACACCATTCATAGTCCTTTCTGTCACAGTTCACAGCACTACAAGTCCTCGTAGTCCCAGTTCACTTTACTCCAATCTCTCCGTCATATGTCACATCAATCCTGGTCACATAGTCACAACTCTCATCACTCATCCTCACAGTCACAGTTCACATCACCCACTCTTCAGTCACAGTTCGCGTCACTCCTGGTCCCACATTCACGTCAAGTCTCACAACAATCTTCATGCATACTACCCATTCACCGGGACTCGTTGAAGAGACGGATGGCTGTCGGGAGGAACGAATCCCTCATGCGGTTTGTTCTGGCAGGCCAGCACCTCAGGCGACGTGAGGATTCACGAGTGGGTTCGCATGACGCGAATGCCTGGTGCAGAGGGTGGCGGTCGTCAGATCGAATCTTGCCCATCTTCCTCAGGGCCACACTGGGGTAGCGATCACTGAGAGGCTGGAGGTCGGAGCCAGTGATGGCTTCATCCACGACCTTCTCCAGCCTCTCCATGTCGCCCTTCCTCACACTGCTGTGGTAACACAGCTGGTTGAAGGAGACGTGTGTGTGTGTGTGTGTGTGTGTGTGTGTGTGTGTGTGTGTGTGTGTGTGTGTGTGTGTTCTTATTTGATGTTGTTGTTGAAAATGTTTGTTGTTGCTGCCGGAGCAAAGGTAGAAACCAGAACCCATTTAGAGAGGCAAAATCATGCAACGATTCGTTCATCTCTACGTGTGTTTCTACAGGAGGACGCTGAGCAACGGTCAGTCAGTGAGCAGGAGCGCCACGGACGTGCTGGCCATTGCAGTAGTGGACGACCGCAACTTTAATTACGTAGTGGGCAGCCCTGACACTTCCTCCCTGGTCTTCGATCCAGTGGCCGTCTGTCCCCAGGGGAGGGAACTCCTCGGTGATTGTTGTGGTAAGAGCTGTTACCTCCCCTTGTCTGAGCATGCGAGAGAGAACGGACGAACGAACAACGAACGAACTTTATTTTACAAGGGTAGTGAATTAGGCAGTAGTGCCTTTCTTGCATTCATCCCTTGAGGCAAAATATTCAAATGTGGAGAGAGAGAGAGAGAGAGAGAGAGAGAGAGAGAGAGAGAGAGGGAGAGTGTGAGAGAGAGAGAGAGAGAGTGAGAGAGAGAGAGAGAGAGAGAGAGTGAGAGAGAGGGAGAGAGAGAGAGAGAGAGAGAGAGAGAGAGAGAGAGAGAGAGAGAGAGAGAGAGAGAGAGAATGAAATCCGTTAAATGTTCGGCTCGCATTGACTGCAGGCAGCTAGGTCTCTCCTAGAGGAGAACGACTAATTTACTGGAGGCGATGGTGGAAGCAGCGGATAGAGCAACCTGCTGGATTAAGCTGAAGAGGAGCACTGGGGTGCAGTACCCCATAGAAGACACTGACGATACAGTGCATGAGGAATGACATGGCAAAACTTGAGCTGGGATGATCAGGTTTCCCACATGTTGTCGTTTGACACAACCAACCTGCATTTTTCGCAAATGGCAGATGACAGAGATCATAGCACGATGTGATTGGCCGTTTTAGACGGCTGACTGGCACCTGGTATCATGATCCAGGCACATCCCAACCCTATAAAAGTGTCAGAAAGATGGGGCCGAAACTTTTTAAGATGAGATCCTTCCCGCATATCATTAAGTTTTTTCTCTCTATCTTTTTTAATTCTTACCTCACTTTATCTGGCAGCATTGGCACAGTGCTGTGCGATTATGCTTTATAAATGACCATAAACCAGCATAGGGTAGGAATATTCACCAGGGAGTGGAGCTGATGCTGGAACCTATGTACGTCTTAACAGTCTGTCACTGTTTTTGTCGACATGCACGTGTGAAAGACTGATCAAGTGGCCCACTGATGAGGGGGTAAAGTGTAAAAGGTCTGAGACCCAAACGTGCGGGA
>JAWQFJ010007159.1:12500-27308 GCA_034096865.1 Theodoxus fluviatilis | reverse complement strand
CAGAGGACTGATGTTAAAAGAGGGATACAAGTAGGAGGAGGAGGGGGAAGTGGACGAGAGCGAGGAGAAGGACGACAGCGACGACGAAGAGGAGGAAACAGACGAATGCGAGGACGAGATGGTGCGTGATAAAACTTTGATGCGCACTTCTGATGGAGGGTATTTACATAGATGTGATGACGTAAAGGCGCCAAACTTGTCGCATGGGATTGGCCGGAGACGGGTTCATGGGGGCGGGGAGGGGTGGGTCGGTTTGATCTAAATATAGCAGCAGCCACGGGAGACACTCCGTCTTTGAAGGATAGAAACTAGCATGCATATAGTAGTAGAGTATGTGTCCGTACTTTTTGAGGAATTAAGATCGGTCGATGATGGTAAAAAGCTTGCATCAAACCATTAAGATAGTTTGATTACAACTTTTAACAATCACCAAAAAAATCGGTAATAGATTAGTTGTACTTTTATAATTTGTACAGAGACCCGTAAACAAACTCAGATAGAGAGTAGTGGAAAGTAGTGTCCGACGTCGTAGCTGGCAGGCGTGCACAATCTAAATGGAATGATAATCGAAACCTGTCGGCGAGCAGCTAAGTTCTTCAATCAGCAGTGCTATACGCGACCGCATTCGCTTTTAGCGGTAGTGTTGGTCTGCCTCGCTCATGCACAACAGGCCCAAAGACATAGTTCGCGCTCATGAACTCGTGAGCTGTCCATCACTGATGGTAACAAAGTATACATTCTTATCAAAGTGTAATTTATGTATAATATAAAGCTCTTGTAAAATCCGATAAAGGTATTTAGTTCTGGATTGAATAGACAGTTTCGTTTGCCTGACGAGGCGAGAATGGAGAATTCGATTCGGGCAGTTGGTATGAGAAGATTAAATTTGGCGATGATTGCCGATCGCCGTTCTATTACGGCAAACGGCACTGAATTTGAAACCGCTGTCGGCTAAGCGAATGTGGTCGCGAATGGGCTCTGCTGATTGAAGAACGTAGCTGTGACTCCAGCAGCCGACAGGTTTCGTTGTTCATCACACCTCGATTGTGCACGTCTGCCAGCTACCGCGTCGGGACACTTCCCTCGACCAGCGTTCGCTTACACATCGTTTTCGGGTCCATGTACAAATATTATCATAGTAAAACTTATCCATCATCCATATTCTCGATGTTTTATAGTTGTAATAAAACCGTCTTAATGGTTTGGTGCAATTTTCTTCCGTTATCGACCGATCTTTATTCTTTAAAATGTACGGACACATACTATTTTACCATAAACGTTCCAGTTCTTATCCTTCAAAGATGGTGACTCATTATTTTTCGCTTGGCCCGCCCGGAAGCAAAGATTATAAGTTGTGTAACTCTATAATCTTTGCCGGAAGTGACGACAACGCGCCTCCGGCAAAAGGTCGCGATGTGAAAAAGAGTCGCATGCGCATTTCTGTTGCATAAACCATGTAGCCCCTGTGCCGCATTGGAGCCAAATCTTGTAGAAAGAGTAATTTTTTTCGATTTTGTGGACGTTGAGTTTTTGGCATTTTAAAAAAGCTGTATCATGACCATTTCTATTCCACGATACTATTTATAATTTAGTCATTTTACAGCTGATATGAAACTTGTCATCATAGTGGTATGATGAATAAAGCTTCGGCAAGATGACACGGAATCCAATCAGAGTTAGTATAATGAAAGCTTCGCGTTATCAATGGCGCCATGAGTATTACAGAAAGAATATCGAGAAAAGCGTGGAGGAAGTTCTGGCTTCACTGGGACGTGTGTACGTATGTTTGCAGGGGTGGCAGTGGCCAGCAGCATCTTCACGCTGACCGCCATGAGCATCGACCGCCACCTGGCTCTCCAGGAACCCGTGACGTCGTTGCACGGCACCACTCCCCGCCAGGCCGGGCTGGTTATCCTGGTCACGTGGGTTGTGTCCGCCATCTTCATGAGTCCCGTACTCTTCGTGCGCAGCGTGGACAACCTGGTGATGCCCAACCTACCCACAATGCCTTTCTGCATCGAGGAGTGGCCTCAGGATCACGACAGGTGAGGAGAGCTCCAGACTGTTTTTTTTCTTCTTCTCCATTTAAACACATTTCCCTGTGTTTGTGTTCTTGATACAACTGGAAAATCACTGTAGGTTTTTTCGCTACCTTTTTTCATCAATTTACATCAGTAATCCGATTCCACATTTCAACACTTCAATTATCTTCACGGGATACAAATGGACAGTTTTTATTTCTATACATCTTTCTCAGTTTTGTAGAGGTTCGTGAGTTCATTTTAAACAATTGGTCAGAGTACCTTATGAAGATAACCGCATATCTACATGTAGATGACTCACTGCAGGGTTACTGAGAGTTCAAAACATTTTAACGTGAACATATTTAAAGAAGAAATAATAGATTCACACAACGTAGGCTGACAACACTCAGTGGAAATTATTAAACTCATATAACATTATTTTCCGGCGCCATTATGTCACGCTGCAGATTTCTCCTTGATTTGCCGTTGACCAGGACGTCGAGCGCCCAGTCCCCGCCCTGAGGCCTCAAACCCTCTGTCTATCGCCTACAGGGTTTCGGCTATGCGGAAGGAAAGCTTAATGAAGTTATGCGACCTACAGTCTTTGTAGGCTATGTAAGACTATTAATCACGAAAATCACTAGAGCTGATTAGAGAGTAGGAGGAAATTAGGGCCACGTTGCAGAGACGCGTAGTCTTGGGAGACATAGGCCGGTGTCAACGTGTGTCAAACATTTGACTGCCTTCACATCTGCTTTCATCGTGTTGACACATGTTTGCTCCAGCCTATTCCACTCAAGAGTTTGGCTTTCCTCGCGTCTATGCAACGCGCCGCAAGTCTCGATTTTCCTTGTCACTCGCCTTTAACGCATCGCGGAGAGAGACATGAGGAGTCTACTCTTACTCCCAGCCCACAGAAGGTCTATATTTAGGCCACTCACTTTGCTGTGAAAATGGCAAGAGTCATTCTGTTGAAAGTAATAATTAATACACATTTTAACCCTGGGTCTGCCTGCAAAAACTTTCATTCCTTTTTTATATTCATATGATGAAGATCAACCAACCGGGCTGTTTCCCACTGTCCATTCCTGTTGGCTGTCCACTCCATTGTTTGACCAGAAGCATCTTCTGCCGTGCTGCAGGCGGCTGTTCGGGGTGATCCTGCTCATGATGGTCTACGTGATCCCCACCTGCACGCTGGCTGCGTGCTACGCCCAGGTCGGACGCACGCTGTGCCAGTCCGACTCCATGCTGCGCACCTCCTCCGACTCCTCCTCCACACGCATGCGCAGTCGGCGCCAGGCGGCACGGATCCTGATCCTGCTCGTGGTGGTGTTCATGCTGTGCTGGCTTCCCTACAACATCATCTCCCTCACCATGGACCTCAACGACGACTACGGGGGAGCCGCCCTCCTGCCCTTTGCCCTCTGCCTCGGGCATGCGCACTCGGCGCTCGACCCCATCATGTACTGGATGCTGAGCAGAGCGTTTCGGGACCGCATCCGGGCTATGATGGAGTACCTCCGGGATTTCGCTCAGCCCTCGACCTCCCCCTCTTACGTGTAGACGTGTTCACACTAATTCTGTTTGTTGTCTTCGTGTAGACGTGGTCACACCGAATCTGTCCGTTGTCTTGGTGTAGACGTGGTCACACCAATTCTGTCCGTTGTCTTGGTGTAGACGTGGTCACACCAATTCTGTCCGTTGTCTTGGTGTAGACGTGGTCACACCGAATATGTCCGTTGTCTTTGTGTAGACGTGGTCACACCGAATCTGTCCGTTGTCTTGGTGTAGACGTGGTCACACCGAATCTGTCCGTTGTCTTGGTGTAGACGTGGTCACACCAATTCTGTCCGTTGTCTTGGTGTAGACGTGGTCACACCGAATCTGTCCGTTGTCTTTGTGTAGACGTGGTCACACCGAATCTGTCCGTTGTCTTAGTGTAGACGTGGTCACATCAAATATGTCCGTTGTCTTGGTGTAGACGTGGTCACACCGAATCTGTCCGTTGTCTTGGTGTAGACGTGGTCACATCAATTCTGTCCGTTGTCTTGGTGTAGACGTGGTCACACCGAATCTGTCCGTTGTCTTGGTGTAGACGTGGTCACACCGAATCTGTCCGTTGTCTTGGTGTAGACATGGTCACACCGAATCTGTCCGTTGTCTTGGTGTAGACGTGGTCACACCGAATCTGTCCGTTGTCTTGGTGTAGACGTGGTCACACCGAATCTGTCCGTTGTCTTGGTGTAGACGTGGTCACACCGAATCTGTCCGTTGTCTTGGTGTAGACGTGGTCACACCGAATCTGTCCGTTGTCTTGGTGTAGACGTGGTCACACCGAATCTGTCCGTTGTCTTGGTGTAGACGTGGTCACACCGATTATGTCCGTTGTCTTGGTGTAGACGTGGTCACACCAATTCTTTCCGTTGTCTTGGTGTAGACGTGGTCACACCGAATCTGTCCGTTGTCTTAGTGTAGACGTGGTCACACCGAATCTGTCCGTGGTCTTGGTGTAGACGTGGTCACACCGATTATGTCCGTTGTCTTGGTGTAGACGTGGTCACACCGATTATGTCCGTTGTCTTGGTGTAGACGTGGTCACACCAATTCTTTCCGTTGTCTTGGTGTAGACGTGGTCACACCGAATCTGTCCGTTGTCTTGGTGTAGACGTGGTCACACCGAATCTGTCCGTTGTCTTGGTGTAGACGTGGTCACACCGATTCTTTCCGTTGTCTTGGTGTAGACATGGTCACACCAATTCTGTCCGTTGTCTTGGTGTAGACATGGTCACACCGAATCTGTCCGTTGTCTTGGTGTAGACATGGTCACATCAATTCTGTCCGTTGTCTTTGTGTAGACGTGGTCACACCGAATATGTCCGTTGTCTTGGTGTAGACGTGGTCACACCGATTCTTTCCGTTGTCTTGGTGTAGACATGGTCACACCGAATCTGTCCGTTGTCTTGGTGTAGACATGGTCACACCGAATCTGTCCGTTGTCTTGGTGTAGACGTGGTCACACCGAATCTGTCCGTTGTCTTGGTGTAGACGTGGTCACACCGAATCTGTCCGTTGTCTTGGTGTAGACGTGGTCACACCGAATCTGTCCGTTGTCTTGGTGTAGACGTGGTCACACCGAATCTGTCCGTTGTCTTGGTGTAGACGTGGTCACACCGAATCTGTCCGTTGTCTTGGTGTAGACGTGGTCACACCGAATCTGTCCGTTGTCTTGGTGTAGACGTGGTCACACCGAATCTGTCCGTTGTCTTGGTGTAGACGTGGTCACACCGAATCTGTCCGTTGTCTTGGTGTAGACGTGGTCACACCGAATCTGTCCGTTGTCTTGGTGTAGACGTGGTCACACCGAATCTGTCCGTTGTCTTGGTGTAGACGTGGTCACACCAATTCTGTCCGTTGTCTTGGTGTAGACGTGGTCACACCGAATCTGTCCGTTGTCTTGGTGTAGACGTGGTCACACCGAATCTGTCCGTTGTCTTGGTGTAGACGTGGTCACACCAATCTGTCCGTTGTCTTGGTGTAGACGTGGTCACACCGAATCTGTCCGTTGTCTTGGTGTAGACGTGGTCACACCGAATCTGTCCGTTGTCTTGGTGTAGACGTGGTCACACCGAATCTGTCCGTTGTCTTGGTGTAGACGTGGTCACACCGAATCTGTCCGTTGTCTTGGTGTAGACGTGGTCACACCGAATCTGTCCGTTGTCTTGGTGTAGACGTGGTCACACCGAATCTGTCCGTTGTCTTGGTGTAGACGTGGTCACACCGAATCTGTCCGTTGTCTTGGTGTAGACGTGGTCACACCGAATCTGTCCGTTGTCTTGGTGTAGACGTGGTCACACCAATTCTTTCCGTTGTCTTGGTGTAGACGTGGTCACACCGAATCTGTCCGTTGTCTTGGTGTAGACGTGGTCACACCGAATCTGTCCGTTGTCTTGGTGTAGACGTGGTCACATCAATTCTGTCCGTTGTCTTGGTGTAGACGTGGTCACACCAATTCTGTCCGTTGTCTTGGTGTAGACGTGGTCACATCAATTCTGTCCGTTGTCTTGGTGTAGACGTGGTCACACCGAATCTGTCCGTTGTCTTAGTGTAGACGTGGTCACATCAATTCTGTCCGTTGTCTTGGTGTAGACGTGGTCACACCAATTCTGTCCGTTGTCTTGGTGTAGACGTGGTCACATCAATTCTGTCCGTTGTCTTGGTGTAGACGTGGTCACATCAATTCTGTCCGTTGTCTTGGTGTAGACGTGGTCACACCGAATCTGTCCGTTGTCTTGGTGTAGACGTGGTCACACCGAATCTGTCCGTTGTCTTGGTGTAGACGTGGTCACACCGAATCTGTCCGTTGTCTTGGTGTAGACGTGGTCACACCAATTCTGTCCGTTGTCTTGGTGTAGACGTGGTCACACCGAATCTGTCCGTTGTCTTGGTGTAGACGTGGTCACACCGAATCTGTCCGTTGTCTTGGTGTAGACGTGGTCACACCGAATCTGTCCGTTGTCTTGGTGTAGACGTGGTCACACCGAATCTGTCCGTGGTCTTGGTGTAGACGTGGTCACACCGAATCTGTCCGTGGTCTTGGTGTAGACGTGGTCACACCGAATCTGTCCGTTGTCTTGGTGTAGACGTGGTCACACCGAATCTGTCCGTTGTCTTGGTGTAGACGTGGTCACACCGAATCTGTCCGTTGTCTTGGTGTAGACGTGGTCACACCGAATCTGTCCGTTGTCTTGGTGTAGACGTGGTCACACCGAATCTGTCCGTTGTCTTGGTGTAGACGTGGTCACACCGAATCTGTCCGTTGTCTTGGTGTAGACGTGGTCACATCAATTCTTTCCGTTGTCTTGGTGTAGACGTGGTCACACCGAATCTGTCCGTTGTCTTGGTGTAGACGTGGTCACACCGAATCTGTCCGTTGTCTTGGTGTAGACGTGGTCACACCGAATCTGTCCGTTGTCTTGGTGTAGACGTGGTCACATCAAATCTGTCCGTGTTGACTGCATCTCTTGTTTTGGTGTAGAGATGATTATTTGTCGCTGCCTTCGCCACCCAGTGTACGTGCAGTTCTGAGTACCAGACCTGCTTCTGTCGTCTCGGTGTAGTTATACAGTATTAATTTGCTTTTGAGTCAAAGGCGTGCTAAAACAAAATGTGTTATTTGTCTTCACACAGAAGTGGATTCACATGGCGTATCTACACAACTGTGCTCACACAGACTATGTGTATCGCCTAGATACAGACGTGATCAAATACAGTGGCTCAAGCCAGTCTCAAACGAGGCGATTCCACACGTTCCACACTGTCGCTCTCAGCGTGCGTCACTGTGGCAGCCCATCGCGGTTTGCACTAGTGGAACAAGAGCATCAGCAGTGCTCTGCGACTGGGATTTTTTTTCTCTCGTGTGGACTGCGTTAGTGCGGGACGTGAGAAATTGCCGAGTGTACGACAGCCTTTACATGCTTGCCTGCAATCGCGTGCGGCTCCCAGATGCGGTGTTTGAAGCAATCTGGATCCTGAAGTCGCATCCTTGGGGAAGTTTCTGTACTAGCTTTGCCTGTCCTCATCCAGAAGTAAAACTGGAACAAGTTATGTAGTGATGGCACACGACAGTGCAAATAGTCTTCATTGTTGCTTTGAGTCAGCATCGATTCAGTATACTTCCCAGGGAGAGGAAATGAGGCTGGCACTTGGAGGTCCTTGTTCTCTCTGTCACTGTGTTTGTCGCCAGTATTGATCAAGTAGCCCCGGTGATTAGGATATTAGGCGTAAAAGAGGTCTGAGAGCCAGATGTGGGTGAAAAGTTGCTATAGAAATCCGCTTCCGTTATGTTTTGCCATAGGATATTCACTTACCTTTAGTTTTGTGAAAGTCCTGGAGAGGCCAGGCTCTCTGAGTGTGTACCTCGTGTCGAGACTAAGACCCCTGAGATGGCAGGGACACATCTAGCGTCTGGAGGACGGTGATGTCCCAGAAGACCTGCTGTACGGCTGTCTAGCTGCAGGATCCCCACCCATTGACCCTCACAGTTCCGCTACTTAGATTTAAGCAGAAGAGACGTAGGACTCACAGGGATCATCATGGACAGCTGAGGTCTCACTGGCGACCGCAGCAGTTGGAAAGGCACTGACACAGAGGGAAGTAGGAAGGATAAAGTTGAGAGGAACCGGGGGTTAGAGGACAAAAAGGGACGGAGGAGACAGAGGGAACAGATTGCAGCTTCATCACAGTCCTCAGAGTTAGTCTGTGGAGGGTGCGACACAGACTGCCACGTCAGAATTGGAATTTACAGTCACTTTAAACGTTGTCCCCCAGCTATCTGACCTACTCAGACTCTACCATTGGCTTTCGAGAGATGTTGCCGCTTCTGTTGCTGCTACTGTTGCTGCTACTAGTATTATTTCATTATACCCGGAGCTGTATGCGTGACTCGAGACAATAGCATTGGCCTGAGCTAAACTAGTTGGTGAGTATAAAACTGCTAGGACGAGATAACGTGATGTTCTCAGTCCGTCTAGTTTTAGGCAAACCCCAGAATTTAGCCCAAGCTTAATGCTGTCACGCATTATGGCCCCAGTTTTCCAGATAGATCTGCAGTCAGACTTGATCTTAATAGGGAGAGCTGGAACGTTTTTAGCAAGTCTCATCCATCTGGTTGTGTTCAAACGGTACTTATTTATCCCTTGATCAGAGCCTACGTCCAGTTCATAAAATGCTCATCTCCATTATGCGAGGGGTAAAAACTGCAGAGGAATGCGCTAAGTGACTCTTCCTGCAAGTTGTCCATTGTGAATTCCGTGGGTGGGGAGAAGCGAGCGTGCTAATGATCATGCTTGCAGGAAGAGGTGAGGGAGAAATACGGGATAGCTAATTGAGAGGTTTTTAAAAGGATGATGATGACGACAATGCTGCTGCTGCTGCTGCTGCTGCTGTTGCTGCTGCTGCTGCTGTTGCTGCTGCTGCAGCTGCTGACGACGACTACGACGAATAATACTACAACGACAACGATGAGGAGGGGGAGGAGAAGGATTAGGATTAAAGAGGAAAAAGAGAAGGGATGGATGGATGGATGGATGGATGGATGGATGGATGGATGGATGGATGGATGGATGGATGGATGGATGGATGGATGGATGGATGGATGGATGGATGAGTGAATGGATGGATGGATGGATGGATGGATGGATGGATGGAAGGATGGACGGGTGAAGCTTCACGGTTGGTCAGTATTTGGGCTATGGAGGGCCATCGACTACTTTAAACTCCATTAACCTAGTCATTTGCCTTTATTGAATTGCCCGGGGGGACTCGGTCAACCAATTCTTATCCTCGACCCATAGGAAGAGATGGGGTAGGGGTAGGAAGGAGGGGAAGTAGCAGAGGACGAGGAGACGAAGAACTTAGTAACCTTAAGAGGAAGTATAAGACAGAGAAGGAGGAGAGCGGAGGGAGGGGGAAGAAGTAAAAGTGGAGAAAGAGGATTAAACGGATATGAAAAAAGACGAGGAGTAGAAAAGGGAGGAAGATGAGAAAGAAGAAGAGGAGGAAGAAGAAGAAAAAAAGGTTGGAGGAGGATAACGATGACAACAAAAATGAAAGGAGAAGCAGGTGCTGTAACATTAGATGGAGAGATTAATAGCATCTGGGGGGGGGATGTTCTCTTGGTTGCATGTACTTGTTCAAGTCTTCACTTGTACAAGCATTTTGAATACAATGTCAATGAAACGATAGCAGGAGAGTGGTGTCCATTGTTGCACACGATACCGGTTACTGACAAACATGCCTACATACCGTTTGTTTGTCTGGTTTTTTGTACGTGCCACTGGATGTTTTACTATTTTGAAAAAGTTCACGTAATGCCTGCTACTCACCAAAACGCTATTGCCTGATTCAATGCATGTCACTCTTATTCATGTCCTTGAAAACTGTACTTCTCTGTCGTGTTGTGTTCTGGCCTGTAAATGGCATGGTTTGCTGAAATAGAGATTGCCTTTTGCTGTAATGCTTTTCGAGCTTGCTGGGTCCATCTTGACAAAAGTCCTGTACATTTTGTAGCTGTGTGGACAAAGAGTTTCACTTCAACATCGTAGGTATGAATTTTGTGTTTGGAGTTCTTAAGCATAGTGATGATGCAGATGTTGATTTATATGACACGTTTTCATATTTGGAACATGCTGACTTTAGTCGTATTGGTGTTTTGACGAGTCTTGTTAGCGAGGCGTAGTCAGTGTCAGTTGACTGCTTTTTGAATAACATGTTTATCATCTATGATATACGATCGTATATTAATCCCAGCTTGCGTTGTCTCTTTGGCTTCCTTGATGCATTTGTCATTCCCCTGCCCTTCACTCGGTGCTGCTAGACTTTGTATGTTTATTGTTGCCATATTTCTTGATATTCTTATTGAATAAACGTGGTTTTGTATCACTTCCGCACTTTGAAGTCTTCCATAAACTTTCATGTGTAAAAGTAGTGATATATATAAATATAAAATAACATTGTAAAATATGAGAACAATGTGTGTGGCTTGTATTACGCCATTCTTCAAAGAACCACACATAGACTCTCTATCTCTCTCTTTCTCTCTCTCTATCTCGATCTCTCTCTGTATCTCGCTCTCTATCTGTCTCTGTCTCTCTTTCTGTCTTTCTCTCTCACTCTCTCTGTGTCTCTGTCGCTGTGTCTCTGTCTGTCTGTCTGTCTGTCTGTCTGTCTGTCTGTCTGTCTGTCTGTCTGTCTGTCTGTCTGTCTGTCTGTCTGTCTGTCTGTCTCTGTCTCTGTCTCTGTCCCTGTCTCTCTCTCTCTCTCTCTCTTTCTCTCTCTCTCTCTCTCTCTCTCTCTCTCTCTCTCTCTCTCTCTCCGTGTTCACTAGACCGCAGTTTAATTATCCGCCCATCTCTCCGCCTGCCTGTCTACTTTAAGCTGACAGAATACAGAGCTATTTGTTTGACACATCTTCTTTTGACCTCTATCTTTGGTCTGCGTATTTCGTCAAATTGAAGAGAGAGAGAGAGAGAGAGAGAGAGAGAGAGAGAGAGAGAGAGAGAGAGAGAGAGAGAGAGAGAAAAGAAAGAGAGAGAGGGAGGGAGAGAGAGAGAGAGAGGGGGAGAGAGAGAGAGAGAGAGAGAGAGAGAGAGAGAGAGAGAGATGAAAATCGACTCTCCTTACATGCACCCGCTCGACTGCACATTCATCCACATAAAAACTGGCAAGCGAGACTGTCAGGACATCTCTCTCAAAGGAAGCCAGGATCTAGTTTCATACTCTGTTGCAAAGCATGAAGAGAAACCCTACTTATGAGGCACTGGGCCCCCTTCACGCCATTGATTTTGAGCTGAGCACAGATTTGGAAGCCGGGACACGCCCAGACGCTATCGACTACGACCCGGTCACATGTCCGCCACGACGCCGACTCCTCTAGCTCATCCAGCACGCAATCCCAAAGCACGGGTCGCGATCAGGGCTTCAGGGTCAGGAATAACGACACCTCTGCCTCACGGAAAGACTTGTCCAACAAGTCCACTCAATCAAGCTGGCGTCGTATGCCCAGTACGTTCCAAGTAACTTATCACACCACCAGTGTTTGAGTTTGACGCCTCGTCTGAGTGAGACAGTGGTTTCTCGATCACGTGTTTTATTGTGCGTCATGCCACTGCGCATTGTGCGTCATACTACCGCGCATTTCAGTGCATTGATTCTTCCCGCGGAGAGGTACACGTTCACTCATGCACGTGAATGCTGTCCTTTTATCACGGGCAGGGAAAATGTATTTTGATAGAGATCAACAAGGATCAATACCTTTAAACCGTTTCCATAGGCTAGCTTTCAAAACAGGTAACAGTCTAGGTAATAGGCTGGGGTTTGGAGAGATTGGGTGGATACCGAAAGCTGCGATTGCATCTTCTAATCTCACTGAAACCGCTTTGTTAGACAAATTGCGATGGGCGTAGTCGTCAGATTTGGACTCGCACCGCTAGATTTCCCGAGTCGTCATATCGAATTTCTCTACGTTGGCTACGGCATAGAATTTGATAGGACACAGTGGAACGTAGCGATGCGGTGCTAATGGCGACCGTGCACATCTCGAAATGTCTAGCGTTGCGACACTTGCGAGTCATCTTCAAGTGATGGCTGCAGACTATGTACATGTAGGCCTACACTTCCTGTTTCAGCCGCATGGTGTCAACTTCCAAAATGACGTCAATGCATGCAGGCGTCTTGTGACGAATATTGCAAAATGAAATCGCTCTCTAGCTTCCGCTTTGAAAACCACGATGTGGCCTCGGGGGCCTGCTCCACGACTGCGACTACAGCCAGTCCCATGCAGCACTTGCCTGCACGTGCCCCTAACATCCAAAGTGTGCGTCCTGACCCGCGGCACGTTGCATAGACGCGAGGAAAGCCAAGATCTTGCCAGGAATAAGCCGCTGTCAACATGTGTCAACACGATGAAAGCAGTTAAAGGCAATGAAGTGCTGACACATGCTGACACCAGCCTATGCCTCGCAAGACCTCGATCGCGTCCATGCAATGCGGCCCTGTGCAGTGCTCCACTCGCCCTGGCTGTCACTCAAGGCATGCTTTGTAACGGCCCGTCCATGCAATGCGGCCCTGTGCAGTGCTCCACTCGCCCTGGCTGTCACTCAAGGCATGCTTTGTCCCGGCCCGTCCATGCAATGCGGCTCTGTGCAGTGCTCCACTCGCCCTGGCTGTCACTCAAGGCATGCTTTGTCCCGGCCCGTCCATGCAATGCGGCCCTGTGCAGTGCTCCACTCGCCCTGGCTGTCACTCAAGGCATGCTTTGTCCCGGCCCGTCCATGCAATGCGGCCCTGTGCAGTGCTCCACTCATCCTGGCTGTCACTCAAGGCATGCTTTGTCCCGGCCCGTCCATGCAATGCGGCCCTGTGCAGTGCTCCACTCGCCCTGGCTGTCACTCAAGGCATGCTTTGTCCCGGCCCGTCCATGTGATGATAATGACGTGCTTTCGTCACATGCTAGGGGAACTATTTTCCTCCCCCCAAAATGTGTCTTCTTTGGTTGAGTGTTCGCATGTGGCTGATAGTCCCATCTTGACTTGGAAGCGTCAAATGCACAAGATAATGGGCATATTTGCTCCGGTGAAAACGTCAGTGCCTTGTCCCCTGAACGGACACCCCATTCTCTGGATCTCACGAATTTGTATCAAAGTAGTGGTATCGGCTGCTTGGTCCTCATATGAAGAAGCTCACATGCAGCGTGCGTGATCCAACACTTTTCATTCTCTATATAGCCTCAGAGACTGAGAAAATAGCACACGTCCCAGCTGACAAACGACTCGTATTGAATTCCTGCCAACGGATTTTTTGCCACAACTAGTACGATCAGCGACACTCGTCTGATAGAGGTCCACTGGCATTCGACGCCTACAGATAAGGGAAAAAAGGGGGGGGGGGGTTTAATCACCTGCGCACCCCCTCTACCACTGGGAAGAGCAGATGCACATGTTGCCTGCAGCTTTCCACTTTCTCCAGTCGCACGTCCCAGAACTAGAGCAGAGAAGATGAAGAGTAGAAACAGAGACGCTGAACAAGTTGAGTGCAATTTTCCAGTATAAAGCATTATTGTCTGCAGATTGAAAATGTGCGAGCTTCAAATGTACCAGTGCTTGCGGCTGAAAAGTTTACTTCAACCACTGGACATGCAATAATGAGGTTTTGCTTCCCTACAAAACCTTGCTCTCCCAGACACATCTGAATGGCTGATATGGCCTGTCCAGACTCATGATATCATTGTTTCAGAATGCAAAGAATACACAGAGTTCCAAGAATTCCTGTAATAAAGACGCATCTGCTTCTTTTTGTGTTGGTAACAGTGAAGTAATGGAGGTTGAACATCAGGGGGAGAGCACTCTGAGAGCTCAAACCTCCGCCAAGAAAACCACAATTTGTCTTTATGGTTTCAATTCCAAAGCCAGATAACTGATAACTTCCAAAACTTAACGGACTGTTCCTTGGATAGAACCCTTACCTTTCATCAAATTTCATCAAAATCCGTTTAGAAATTTTTTGTAGTCATTTTGCACACATAATAACAAACGAACCAACACACTCCATGAGGAACACTACAATACGTGGCATATTTGAGCCATTGTGTTGTGTTTGCTGGGTCTGACACTACATGTCGGTGCAAGTTACTTCATTTAGCGCTGCTAGTGGTTCGTGCAAGTATGCCGGCGATGTGCCCTGTATAATTTAAGACGTTGTTCCGCTCAACTCGTTAACGTTAGCTTTTCACACATCACAGCGGTTGAAAAGACTGCAGCTCTTTCATAGCCTGCATTATTCAGGCACCATGTTCTGCTAGTCAGGCCTGACGCTAGACAGTTTAGCTCATTTTAGCGCATGCTTGCGGTCTCTGCGTGTGGAGCGCATATGTCGGTTTGCAGCACACAGTGGCCCACGGCACCGATAAAAATTTATTTATGGTTCCACTTCCAAAACTAGGTAACAGATAAACCCCCCCAAATTTAATGGACTGTTCCTTGGATAAAATCCTGACGTTGCACCAGCTTGCATCAGAATTCGTATTAAACTCTTGGAGTTAGTTTACACACAGAATAACTCACCAACCAACCGACCGACCGACCGAGCGAAAAACGTAACCTTCCTGGCGGAAGTAACAATGTAAAAAAATTAATATTTTCACACTCAATCGCCGCAGTGTGGCGCCCAGTATGCAGCCTGGCGAATGTTGCTGTCGAGGATCGGTCACCGCTACGCCACTCAGCAG
>JAWQFJ010007159.1:5000-7500 GCA_034096865.1 Theodoxus fluviatilis | reverse complement strand
ATATATCTTGGTAGTGTGGTTCATTACCCTTCTGTACACACAGAGACCATCAATATATCTTCTTAGTGTGGTTCATTACCATTCTGTACACACAGAGACCATCAATATATCTTGGTAGTGTGGTTCATTACTCTTCTGTACACACAGAGACCATCAATATATCTTGGTAGTGTGGTTCATTACCATTCTGTACACACAGAGACCATCAATATATCTTGGTAGTGTGGTTCGTTGCCCTTCTGTACACACAGAGACCATCAATATATCTTGGTAGTGTGGTTCATTACCATTCTGTACACACAGAGACCATCAATATATCTTGGTAGTGTGGTTCATTACCATTCTGTACACACAGAGACCATCAATATATATTGGTAGTGTGGTTCATTACCCTTCTGTATACACAGAGACCATCAATATATTTTGGTAGTGTGGTTCATTACCATTCTGTACACACAGAGACCATCAATATATCTTGGTAGTGTGGTTCATTACCATTCTGTACATACAGAGACCATAATATATCTTGGTAGTGTGGTTCGTTACCATTCTGTACACACAGATACCATCAATATATCTTGGTAGTGTGGTTCATTACCATTCTGTACACACAGAGACCATCAATATATCTTGGTAGTGTGGTTCATTACCATTCTGTACACACAGAGACCATCAATATATCTTGGTAGTGTGGTTCATTACTTACCTTTATCGTGAAAAATGCGACCATGCATGAGAAACTAAGCTAAAGTACGAAAAACAGTTTTCGAGAAAAAGCTGACTAAAGTTATCAGCACACTAAGTCACGTATACAGGGTCCTGATACTTACGTCACTGTAAAAAAAGAATTAAGGTTTCCTCTATGAACATGCTGTTTTGTCTGGAATATGAATATGCATGAATTGATTAATACAATTTTGGTTTAAGCATCTCATTTGGTCTTTGTTTTCCTATCTTAGCCTTGTTTGCTCATGCACCGTCACAAGAGATCCTCACAGTCGTCACGCCTCGACTCTGTCCTCGAACCTGGTCCGCGCAGCAACTTTTTCATCTGCGGCCGGTCCGTCGTTACTGACTCGATCCGACGCCGTGGGCAGTTGTCAGGTTATTACATCATCACACGGTGCAATAAATTCCTATCAAAAAAGTCCTAGCGTTATCATGACGAGTGCAGTGGTTGATGATGGATGCATGTTTGAATATGTACGCACTATTAACGAGCATGTTTGAATAGGAAACAAACTTTTAAAGTGTACATACAGCACTCTTTTGCAACCAAAGTTGACAGAGAACGGGCGCTGGAAGTCCCTTTGCACACTGCGAAAACTCGTTTGGAAGTAAGGCAGAATCTGGATAATGATGAGGTGGGGTGTCACGCAATCAGACGAAGCATTTCTTTATTAAACAACAACAACCAGAAAAAGAAAAGAAAAAGAGAGCAAAAAAAATATTCGAGTAGAAGTTTAAAAAAACACCTTTATCTGTGGATTTGAAACTTAAAACTGAACATTTCCTGCAGACGACCATTGATGTAATTTTACACTTCTGCTTCGTGGGTAAACACGTGCTCAGAAGCTGTCGTTTGTCTGACGTCGACAGTGTACTTGAGAAATGTCAGGAGCAGAACTCCGACTTATTCTCCACCTATGTTGACCTGACCAAGGCGTTTGACACCGTTAGTAGAGAGGGCCTGTGGAAGATCATGGCCAAGTACGGTTGCCCAAGGAAATTCATCGTCTTGGTGCAACAATTCCACGAGGGCATGCAGGCCAGAGTCCAGGACAGCGGAGAGTCATCTGACCCTTTCCCAGTCACAAACGGGGTCAAGCAGGGCTGCGTCCTGGCACCAACACTGTTTAGCCTAATGTTTTCCGCCATGCTGTCAGAGGCCTTCAGAGACGAGGACGTTGGTGTCAACCTGAGGTACCGCACAGACGGCAAACTGTTCAACCTGCGGAGGCTCCAGGCAAAAAACAAGGTTATGACAGACATCATCAGGGATCTGCTGTTTGCCGATGACTGTGCCCTCAACGCTGTCTCAGAAGCCGACATGCAACGAAACGTTAATCTGTTCTCCAGCGCCTGCACAAACTTTGGTCTGACGATCAGTACAAAGAAGACTGAAGTCCTCCATCAGCCCGCGCCTGGAAAGCCCTACGTTGAGCCCAACATCACTGTCAACGGCCAGAGACTAAACACAGTGAACCGTTTCACATACCTAGGCAGCACACTGTCTCAGAATGCTACCATCGATGACGAAGTAAACATTAGAATTGCCAGAGCCAGCTCCACTTTTGGCAGGTTATATCCAAATGTCTGGAACAGAAGAGGCATTACCACTCAGACCAAGCTGAAAGTATACAGGGCAGTGGTGCTCCCCACACTGCTATATGCATGTGAAACGTGGACTGTCTATCAACGCCATGCTAGAAAACTGAACCACTTTCACACAACAAGCCTCAGGAAGATCCTCGGCATAAAATGGCAGGACAAAATTCCA
>JAWQFJ010007154.1:0-31933 GCA_034096865.1 Theodoxus fluviatilis | reverse complement strand
TTTTTTTCTCTCTACTTTTTTCTTTATCCATAAGAACAATAAAAATACAGCCAGAGAACTACCAGAATCGGCGAAAGGCCCTGGACGCCTAAGCAAGCCGAAGAATTCTATTCTATTCTATTCTATTAAGGGACGGCAACTCTGTACTCTTAAGTAGTTGTGTAACCTCCCTTGAAGGCTTGATGTCAGTGTCGAGGCTTACGCCCCGTCAGCACTGTCATTTTGACATAATTTTCTATTTGAGCGGTGCCGAGCCTTCATGTACAGCTGCAACTTAACGTAATTTATCATCTTCCACACGAAACCAAGCAGTCTGCAGCTGCTGGTTTACTCATTTGGTAAGAAGCGCAATCCGCGGCGATGAGAAGGCATCTTGGAAGCCATCTTGGCTACCGTTGGGTCATAACGAGTCGTTCAAGATGGCACACCGGTAGGTAGGCTAACCGTAGGCTACCGGTAGGTCTTCTTGAGACGCACGGC
The DNA here is from genome assembly GCA_034096865.1 of Theodoxus fluviatilis. Classification (NCBI taxonomy): domain Eukaryota; kingdom Metazoa; phylum Mollusca; class Gastropoda; order Cycloneritida; family Neritidae; genus Theodoxus; species Theodoxus fluviatilis. The sequence continues at coordinate 31,453 of JAWQFJ010007154.1, read as the reverse complement.
TGCCGCAGATTATGAAGCCGCTACAGCACCCCAAGATCGGATGCAAAAGGTTTCACCAATACATCTTTGGTCACAGAGCAATCGTACAGACAGATCACAAACCCTTAGAAAGCATCACGAAGAAGCCACTAGCAGCAGCACCACCGCGCATTCAGCGAATGCTACTGCAACTACAGAAGTACGACCTAGACATCGCACATGTCCCTGGAAGGAAAATACCAATAGCTGACGCACTGTCACGAAACTTCCTTCCAGCAGAACCAGAAGACAGTGAAACTGCTGAAGACATCAACGCATACGTCCACAGCGTCATCGAGAATCTGCCCTTCACCGATGAGAAAATGAAGCAAACTCACAAAGCCACTGCAGAATACCCTCAACTGCAACCCACGATCATCAACCCCTCAGAAGTAACACTTCAAGACGAACACACCTGCAAGCCAAGCAGAAGAAAAACTATGACCGAACAGCTCATCAGTTGCCACCTATGAAGACAGGTGACAAGGTATATCTACAGTTGTCCAAGGGAGACAATTGGACACCTGCCCAGATTATGAAGCCGTACAGCACCCCAAGATCTTATGTTGTTGAGACAAGTGATGGTCATACCTTCCGCCGCAACCGTCGCTGTCTCAGACCAGAGTCATCACCTCACTCAGAAGATTCCCATGAGCAACCCTCAACAACACCTGAACTGGATGAGAACAGCAACCACCCATCATCCGGAACCTACTGCACAAGATCCGGACGCCCTGTGAAAGAACCTAAGAGACTGGACTTGTAAAAGACTAAGTAATTGTTCATCACTCCAAATCAGTATCAAGTAACTCCATTGTTCAGAGACAGTAAATTGATCATGCTAATAAGAGTAGAGCTCAATTTTTCAAAACAAGAGAGATGTAACATTTGGTAAAAGATTAACTACAGAACTAAGGGAAGCAACCCTTCCATAACTGTCCTTTGAATAAGAGTTACCTCCCCCCAGAGATCAGAGAATTCCCTGTATCAAATGGCTGAATAAACCGGCACGCTGTCATACCAGAATACTGTCTTGGGTCATCACTACATCTGTGACATACCGAAGAACATTACACATCCCTCTCCCCCTCACTTTCACTCTCCCCCTCCCCCCCATTCTCTCTCCCTCACCCCCTCCCTCCGTGTGTGTGTGTGTGTGTGTGTGTGTGTGTGTGTGTGTGTGTGTGTGTGTGTGCTATGCATTGTCCATTCTGTAAACCCGAGTCAGTAGTATTGACTCTGGCACAGTTCGCAATGAATGCGTAATAGGCTTGACCCTTGACATTACAGCCTTGCGCCAAAAACAGTTCGTTCTGATACTATTTTTCTCTCCACTTTTTACAGAAATCATTCAGATGTCAAAACTTGTTTCCATTTCAACACAAACATTTTATTGTATCGAATAAACGCTTGTTTGTTGTCTCAACAAGAGTGAGTTAAGAGTTTTGTGCGAAATAGTTTTAGAACTACTTTAACGGCGTATGTCAGGGAGCACATCGGCTATCCCACAAGCCTCTCGTGTGACCTCCGTTTGCATAAATTGGCCAAAAACCTTCCATCACGTGATGTGAACTGTGCTAGAGATACTTTTGCCGGTAGGCGAATCTCTAGTTTACTAGAATGTGCATTGTCGAACCACTGAAGCTGCTGGATTCAAACTAGACACACATGATCTAGGTGCCATAAGGAAGGTTATGGGCTATCTACCTTTAGATAAGTAGATAAGTTGGAAGGAAAAGGAAGTTCCTGATTTTTTTTGGTTGTTGTTGCTTTGGCACGTCGTAGACGTTGAACCAAAGCTAATGCAGCCATACAGAGGGGTAGATGCATCGTAGATGTTCATCAGTTATCATTCACGCATAGACATAATTACATGCATGGGCAGATTTACGACACAGGGTTGCAGTCAGTATTTTATCCCTTGGACGGAAAGAATAACACTTTGGGGTTGGACGATGTGCGAGGCGCAGTGCCCTAGATCTATCCCTGGGTAGGGAAGAATCTCGATTTAAATATCTACCTTTGTAGTAGTGAAATCAGGAGCTGGTTTTTGGCTGTTAAAATTCATTAGGCTTAAGGCCTTGCTAAAGTTTGGCCACCAGAAGTGGTGATGAATGGTAGGGAGGGGGGGGGGGGGGGGGGGGGGGGACTGCTTCAGAGGTTCTCAGTGAAGCTAGTAAGCTGTATTTAACTTTTTCATCTCTGCTTACAACAAAGTGAGTTTTGTCACTTATTTTTTGCGCCATTTTGGAGAAGGAGGAGGAAAAGGACGAGAAGGAAGAGGGAGATGGATGGATGGATAGTGTTTTACGGCCTGTCAGCCTTTGTAGGCTATGTAAGGCCATTAAGCACGAAAATAACTAGAACAGTTTAGAGTAAACGTACGTAATCCATTCACGGTTTTCCTAGTTATTCGCCTCTTACGAATCGCGTAGGGAGACCCGGTGGATCAATTCTTACCCCGAACTCGATCACAGGGGGAGGAAGAGGGAGAGGAGAAGGGGGGAAGGAGGAGGAGGAAGAGGTATATGAGGAGGAGAAGGGGGGGGGGGGAGGAGGAGAAAAAGGAGGAGGAAGGAGGAGGGGGGGGGGGATGATGATGAGGAGGAGGAGGAGGGAGAGGGAGGGGAGGGAGAGGAAAAGGAGGAGGGAGAGGAGGAGGGAGGGAGGAAGAGGGAGAGGAGGGCGGAGGAGGAGGGAGGAGGAGGAGGAGGGAGGATGTGTGTGTGTGGGGGGGGGGGGGATGGGGAGGGGAGGGAGAGGGAGGAGTAGGAGGATGATCTCAGACGATTTGAGAGGAGGGGAGCAGGGTAGTTGGCAACAGGCGTTCGTTCCATGCAACGCTCCTGGGTAGCTGTAGGCATATTAAGTATGTTATAAGAGGAGAAAAGATTCGCTCTCTCAGCATGGAAAACCTGTCATGAAAAAGTATGTCAAAAACAAGGGACTGCCACGGCATTAAAATAAAAGTCTAAAACACGGTGAGGTTTTGATGGCCGCGTATAATACAAAACAAATACAAAACATTAGAAGGTAAAACAACGCAAATTTTCGGCTAAAAAGCCTTCATCAGGCGCACAAAAGTCCGCCCTCCTGTAAGTTTTATTTGTGCGCCTGATGAAGGCTTTTTAGCCGAAAATTTGCGTTGTTTTACCTTCTAATGTTTTGTATTTGTTTTGAATTATACGCGGCCATCAAAACCTCACCGTGTTTTAGACATGAAAAAGTAATTTGCAAGTGCAATTCGGACCACCAGACATAAACTTTAACGGGTATCCAGGAAATGTGCCAGTGATTACTGACCACACACACACACACACACAAACATAATTATGTACACTCAAGCATACACAGCCACTCGATCACTCCTAGACACTTACACCAACTCACGCACATTGCAAAACTTGGTGTGCACGCGCATGTGTTTGTGTGAGATAGAGAGAGAGTGTGTGTGTGTTGTGTGTGAATGTGAGTGTGAGTGAGTGTGTGTGTGTGTGCGTGAGTGTGTGTGTGTGTATGTGTGTAAGTGTAAAAGAAGATTCAAGGGGCAGCGAAGTTCCCGCCCAAAAGCAGCGAAGTTCCCGCCCAAACGGGATAGGATGATTATACCTGCTAAGGATCAGACATCTGTGCTCGACTGGGCGATGGGAGTACATTCTCGGAGTTGGAACGTGGATAAAATCGTGTTTCCCTGGCACAGAAGGTAACCATTCCCATCACTTCAGAGTAAATGATCATTCACCCTGAAGGCAATTCACATAAATTGCTAATACCATCATATCTGCCTCGAGAGGCTATGGTTTGTGCACTAATTAAGCCTAAGGCTGGGTTTGTAAGCCTCACTCCCAGTAAAAGCGCGGAATCGAATTTTGAATGAGGGGAACAAAATTATACGTATTATAGAGGTGATACTGATAGTACTCAAACTGTGAGCTGGATGCACTAGCTACCACGTGGAGTCATCCCGATGATCATGATCCATGCCCATAATTATATCAATGCAACACGACATATATAGTTTGATCCGTTTTCATTTCAAGAGTTCAAGATATTTTAATGTCTGTTTCAGTATCTCTTATCCAGTTGCTTGCATTCCTTGATCTGAATGTATATCACCATTGTGGTTTCCAATACAGTACGTATACTTAACGGCATGACACCCTCGGTAGATCCTTATCTCTACAACTGTCTAAGTATGATGTTTTCTCAGTGATAACTGTTTCCTACTCTCAGATATAACAAATTCGATCATCATGATAGTAGAAGGCAGCTACGTACGCTCATTTTCTCTTGAAAATAGAGTTAGCGTTCTAAATTTGCAGAACGCGCGCGCGCGCGCTTTCGAACACCAAGCTGTAACCCAAGCAACACAACGATGCTTAAATGCAGGCTGAAACCAAAGAGATTTACAGATCAGCCATCGTTCATAGCAAAATCGTAAATATTGTTGAATACATATGTGTCCCCACAAAATGCAAACAATTACGCTAAGAAGTTTAGAGCGAAAAAAAATGTTGCTAGTCGGAATGGAGGGAAATCTTACACGCGTTCTGATTGGTTGAAGTGCGAGGGTTTTTCCGGATTGCTAAAAATAGCAAGACTTGCGAAGGGGAACTACTTCCAACGAAAAACTATAGTGCGTAAATGCCGTGGTAATGACAGTCTAGTCGCACTGCATTCGCCAAGGTTTCATCCCAAGGCAAGAGTTGTGTTAGGATACTGGTTGTTTACTTAATGTTTTTGAATGCTGGTCAGGTGGGTCGATTCGGAATCGGTGACAAAGATTTTCCTTCCAGGCGTGAAGTTTTCTATAAAATTGTTAATAAAACATGTCTGCTGGGTGATACCTGAAGTACCGGTAATGAGGATGACGCTTGAGAATCGAGAGTTCCTCCTGGCCTGTCACTACCAGGGCTCTGTGCAATCTGAGTCCATGATGATCATGTTTCGAGTGGGATTTTCGCAGGGTTTGCTTATAGAGTTGACGATAGGAACGAGTGGGAGGCGCCGTTACCTGGTGAGAACAAGACTCAATTGCCAAGTCTAAAGCAGAGAGATGGTCCTGGTTAAATGGTTTTGCCGTGCCTCGACGTTCAGCAGTCAAGTTGTGGATACTTCAAGTTCAGCAGAGATTGAATCCAGATGAGGGTGGGGAGGCGGGTAGATGAATGATCAACGAGGGTGGGGAGGCGGGTAGATGAATGATCAACTGAACAGACTGTTTGGCTGATTAACCATGGTACCTCGTGGCAAGAGGTACACAAAAATTCCTTGCCCATGTTTACAAACTTCCTGGCTACAAAATAATCTTGCAACCTTTCTTCAAGCCTGGTCTTCAAAACAAACGATGCAGAAATATTGTTTCTCATGTCATGCCCATCTATTGAAAGAGGATCAGCCTAATCTTTCTGCAATTTCCTGCTCCATTGCTGTTGGTTTCAGTATTTTGGAACGAGTGGAGCATGTTGTCAAATGGCTTGGTCCCCAGCTCACAGCTTCTAGGTGGGACAAACATCTCTTGCCCAAGTGACCATATTTTCCTCATTCTATCCCGTTAGAAGAGGCTCTCACAAAGTTATTTTCACAAAGCCACAATATATACAGCAGCAAATCATTTTTCTTATAGCACCTTCCCTGAGCTGTGAACAACCAAAATATCACACGACACCAATTTATTTGCAATGTAAAATCACGAGACAAAAAGTAAAGCAAGTAGAAAAGCCGTCACACTGGACAATCAGGAAAATAAGTTATAAAAAAGAGTTGTGGATCGGATTACATGGCCCAAAGAAACTGCAGATATGCCTGAACTTTCAACTGTTGTTGTTTATTTAATAATATTTAATTTAGGAGGAGAGACTGAGGCAGCACACATGTGTGTGTGTGTGTGTGTGTGTGTGTGTGTGTATTTAAAAAAAAAGGTCATGTATGCAGTAGATCCATCTTAACATAAATCACAATGAAAAATAAGTTTACTCAGAAAATATTATTAACAGGATTGAATACATAAATGTAGCTTTACAGAAGCTCTTAAATGAAACACTTGTCTTAAAAGCTACACGAGTATCAAAAGTATTAAAATATAAAAATTGTATAAAACTACAGGAGTATCAAAGACATTAAAAGATAAAATGATACAGAACCACAGCAATGTTTCACTTGCATTCTATAACTCGACTGATACACTTACAAAAGAATCCAGGAACACACACATTAAAGCAAATTAGTATACTGTATCTGACTGGGCAATTTGCTGCATCAACAGGGAGCACTCAAGCCTGTTTCTGTGAATTTGTATGACGTTGTTGAAAATCCAGGTGGAAACACTCTGAAGATCTGTATTTCAGATCACCATAATTATTATGCCTTTGTAATTTACGTATGAACCTTCACGGAAGAGTACACAAACCCAGTGCATGCTGCCCACATTAATGAGTCTTTCCAGCAATTCTGTTGACATACACATACCTAATTTTTGCATGAGGTACGCCTCCATCTCTTTCCTTTCACAGGGATTATCTTCATGCAGAAGCCAGATACCCTTCACACGTAGGTCTTGTGTGGAATGGTTTGGATAGTTAAAGTGTGTATAGCAACTTTTTGAGTTATTTTGCTGAATAACGAACAACCAACTGACTGAAAAACATACCTCCTTCTCAGAGGTAACTAGCAAACTCAAATAGGCAATTTCCACCACAGGTATTGAGTACACTTCCCTAGGTCTCCTGGTCCCCTGTGGATTCCAGTTTGGAAGTGACCCACCATATCTCGCTACGAGATTAGTAAGAATGGAATGACTAGGGACATCATGACTTGGCTTGCATTTACTCTCGTGTCTAATGGCCTTACATAGCCTACAAAGGCTGATAGTGATAGGCCGTAAAACGCCATCCATCCATCCCTAGGTCTCCTGACCAGACTTCTGTGGCTGCCTAGTCAGGAGAAAAATTGTGAAAACTGGTGTAAGGTATTCGACGGCGGAGGCTAGGAGACACTGCAGGAATGTCCCAGGGCGGAGGTGGGGGACCAATCAGATGTGGTGGCTGGAGAGGATCTCTGGGCAGGATGGCTGGTGGGACTGCCTCTGCTTCCTCTGCAGCAGCAGCCTCTGTAAACAGGTATTTTTTCATGAGTGAAATCCCGGATGGGCTCCCTCTGTGGGTAGTGGGTTTGCATAGACTTCGCCTCCCTATAAGATAAGTAACAGGCAGATGACTGGAAAGTATCACTATCGTTGCTCTTACTCATTCTGAAGACTGAATGATCAACTGGGTTACGTAGCCTATAAAGGCTGATAGGCCATAAAACCTCATTGATTCATTCATTCCAGGTTAAGCAAAGGCACTGCTCTAAGTATATAAAAAAATATTCCTGAAAAGCATGACGGTTTGATGAAGGGTTTCTGCAATCAGTTTTATCTTGAGTTTAAAAAGTGACAATGCATTTGTTCCACCAAAATTTATTGCTGTAATAAAGGTGCAATTAGAAAATCATACAGTTGGTTTGTAATTTTTTTTCTGTGGTTTGGGCACAGTATTCACACTAGAAACAACATTTGAAAAAAGCATCGGTTGTTTAATACATGATGAATAAACCACTGTCCCAATATTCCCCATTTAAAAAAGATAGAAAAGAAAATTGCCAGCTCTTGTCTTTCTTAGGACAAGGAGAGGGAAAGAACTGAATTGAATTTTTTCCTTAGGCTGACAGCCCATGGAACATAATAACTACACATTAACAATCATGCATGTTGGATAATCCTTACATATATTGGATTGCTGATGCATGTATTTTCAAGGCAACATATGTGTATATGTATGTATATATATGTATGTGTTGTGAATGTAATGTGAGATGCCTGCAGAAGGTTCGGGGACTTTCCTTCTTTGTCTGTGACAGGGGGTGGAGGATATTTCTGCCTTGTCAGCACGCAGAGGGTCAGGGGGTCAGAATTAGTCAGCAGGATGCTAGGAGGAGACTGGAAATTTCCCATCCCAGTAACCAACTGACCACTGATTGGTCCTCGTTGGTCAGGGGGGAGCGGGCGTCCCCTCCAGTTGGCCGACATGGCAATGCAGAAGTCGCTTAGAATTATCCCGAACCCAAGCACGGCACTATTTAAAAGTGTGTACATGAGAGGGTAAGGTGACTGGAAGCTGAGAGCGCTTGGGAGGCTGTAGGAGCAGTATTGAGGCGCAGGCTGAGCAGCACGAGTGACCACTGAGGGTGCACAAGTGATTGCTGTAAGCGCTGACCAGTCCGGGAATAAAGATCCTGTAGAAAACTCACGCCTAAGTCCTGCTTCTACTTTCCTGGCGCAAGCTGGGACAAACCTTAAGTTATAGACCACCTTCCCACAACGTATATGTATATAATGGCATGGAGATCAGCGCCGAGAAGACCAAGGTGATGACGAACAACCCTCGGGGCTTCAACATGGAAATCAAAGTGAAGGGCCAAAAACTGGAAGCTGTGGACAACTTCAAATACCTGGGATCTATTGTGACTGATGAAGGGTCCAAACCAGAGATACTGTCCAGGATAGCACAAGCAACAGCAGCATTGGCAAAGTTGAAGCCAATATGGCGTGACAGAAATATCACTCTCGCGTCGAAGATCAGGCTCATGCGCACGCTGGCCATCTCCGTATTCTTGTATGCATGCGAGTCCTGGACACTCACATCTGAACTACAGAGACTGATACAAGCCCTGGAAATGAGATGCTACCGCAAAATTCTGAACATCTCATATAAAGACCATGTCACTATCAAAAACTGGGGGTCTGGGTAAAGACACTTGAATAAAACTATCTAACACAGTCAGCATGCATATATTTCAAATTTATATGGGTTCTTTATATGTTTTTGTAATGTTATGACCAATAGTTTTTATAGTTTTGCTTTGCAGAGATTCACAAAAAGATAATTAAACTCGTACGAAGCGGAAAAATGGCGCCGAAAAACGGGACATTTTGCGACGCCACTTTTGAATGCTTGTTATCTTGTGCAAATTCACCTTACAAAGTATAGATTGTGTGAAATAATTCAAGTTCAATTATTAATTTAGTCATATTTCAGTGGAAAGTCGCCACAAAATAAAAACAGAGGTAGTTCTACCGAAATAAAAAAGACTTATGCGTTCGTTACTCTCGTTTCTACCACCCTTGCTCAGAGGAAAAAAATCGAAACCAAACATGTGTACATAAATGTGTTGAAGAGAAGGTTCAAATTACTTTTCCTTTCATTAGTTTACTCATAGAGTCATACAACTGCATAGTTTTATTCTTCTTTTGGTATTAACCAATTTCTTGGGACTATTTTGATGGTCAGCGTCGGTTGTTTCGCTGCGTTACTTACGGAAGGTACGCGTGTACCAAACGTGTTGCTATATTGTTCCGCACTCGAAACGGCTACAAAGGAAGCTTTTGTCATCCTGCAGTCAATGAACACGTTTATAGAAGGAAACGTCATTGTACACGCGATTTTTGACCAATGAGAAGGCTTCGTTTCCTTCATTTCCTTCTGTTACGTACGTCAATTTGCTACACATGTGCGAAGCTTTCAGTTTGTTTAATCCGTTCGATGGACCATCTTCATCCAATTTGGGTAAGTAAAGCATTCTACATTAGTTTTTTAATTAATACAATTCAATAGTTTCGTTCATGGGTCATGAATAAATACTTTATGACTAGTTTTTCTCTGGCCGTGCTTTCTCTATCCTGATCAACGCCGTTCTGGTTTTGGTTTCTGGTGTTACGAAACTCAATCGTCGCGGAGGAGCTTATCACATCGATTGATTTGGTCAGAATCACATCATGTTTGTTTTCATAGAACTAATTTGATGTTCCCTCATGCTAGATATCAAAATAATACCTTTTATAATGATATACGCATGTGATCGTCACGCTGGTTACAAAGAAACCAAACACAGGTATGTCCCACCTAGTGTTAGGCAATATCGTGGACGTCCACATATGTATGTGTATGTAAATGAATGTATATGTATACATGTATGTGTGTGTATATGTATGTGTATGTATATGTATGCGTGTGTATGTATATATGTATACATACACACACATACATGTATACATACACATACATACACATACATAAAGACACACATAGATACATATACACATATGTTGCCTTGAAAATACATGCATCAGCAATCCAATATATGTAAGGATTATCCAACATGCATACAGAGAGAGAGAGAGAGAGAGAGAGAGAGAGAGAGAGAGAGAGAGAGAGAGAGAGAGAGAGTTATCAGAGAGAAAGAGAGGAGCAAGACAGAAGCAAGAGAGAGAGCTCAGGACACCACAACAAACTAAAATTCCTCATAAAACAAGTCATATCACCTCAGAAATCTAACACTCTCCTGATGAAATTTCACAACTGCCTTCATGCCTAAAACTAAAGGCTCCTTGTGGAAACAATCTCTACAAGCCAATAGCTTGATACAATCCTGCAGTAGCCATTGTCTCCTATAACAGCACACAGTTGGTGCTGGGTTTTGTAGTACTGACCTGTGTTTGGTGCATCAGCCATCTCAGGCAAGTCAGCATGGTCATTCTGCAGTTCAACAAAAATGTTCATGTAACACACAATACAAATATTATCAGCAGCAGCCGCAGCAAAATGGCAATGGAGTGAACAAATCATTTGAAGAGCAGTACCATTTGAGAGACTAGTTTCCTTTGCAGGCCAAATCTGTTACACTTAGCACTTTTAGAATGGAGAGACTGACTTAAAGCTTTGTAATCATTCTGTCAGTTTCATCACATTATTTCAGGAGCTGAGACATCTTGTGTCTACATCATGACACTTTCTTGACAGAATCTCACCATTTCAGAAGGATTCTCAGGAGACTCCAAACCAGAGTCCAACTCCATGGTCCCTTGGAAGTTTCTTGGGAGTTCTGGCAGCCCCATGGCCCCCTGAGTGCTTCTTGTCAGGATTTCTGGCTGTGTGTGATCTTGAGAAGTTCCCGTCACTCTGGCCATTGGATGCTCTCTCAGTTCTTCTGCCTGCCTCGGTGCCATGGGTCTTTCATTCCAAATTTGCAGGCGTGCCAAATTGAGATCCACAAATTCTCTTGGATCACGCATAGATCGATGTAGACTGAGATCGATTTCAGTGTTCTCATATGCCCATTCTATTTCTTGTGCAGCCATCCTTCCCCAGAATCCGAGGGAAGGGTCAGCAAAATCAGCAGGAGCTACATTAGCAAAGAGACATCAGCTGGTTAAATCTGTGTACATACACATATATCTGCACAAGTGTGCATGTGTGTGTGTGTGTGTGTGTGTGTGAAGTGTGTGTGTGTGTGTGTGTGAAGTGTGTGTGTGTGTGTGTGTGTGTGAAGTGTGTGTGTGTGTGTGTGAAGTGTGCATGTGTGAAGTGTGCATGTGAAGTGTGCGTGTGAAGTGTGCGTGAAGTGTGTGTGTGTGTGTGAAGTGTGTGTGAAGAGTGTGTGTGTGAAGTGTGTGTGTGAAGTGTGTGAAGTGTGCATGTGAAGTGTGCGTGTGAAGTGTGCGTGAAGTGTGTGTGTGTGCGTGAAGTGTGTGTGTGTGTGAAGAGTGTGTGTGTGAAGAGTGTGTGTGTGAAGAGTGTGTGTGTGAAGTGTGTGTGTGTGTGTGTGTGTGAAGTGTGTGATTGTAGTTGATACATCCAAGTGTGTGTGGATATATGGGTGTACATCTTTCAACGCATTCACACAGACAGGACCTGCATACCTCACAGCCCTCATAGACACTTATACACCACGCAGAACACTTCGCTCTTCAGCAAACATCACCACCCTCGTCCCTCGTAAAATGAAATCATCTTTTGGTGACCGCTCTTTCTTTGCTTCGGCTCCTCTCGTCTGGAACTCTCTCCCTGCTAATCTTCGTCTGTATCCCTCTTCCGAGTCTGACTCTTTCCGCGCTGATCTAAAGACCCACCTGTTCTCTCTAGCACACACATCTGCCAAATACCCCCCCCCCCTCCCACTGACCCCACCCGCTCAACTCCACGGCTCCCTGTACATATTCTCGTAATTGTAATTTGTAAATTTATATGTTGTTTTTGATTCACTTATCTTTTTTGTGTTTGCTTGCTTGTTTGTTCTCTTCATTTGCTTATTTCATTCTTGTTTAGATTGTCGATTGGTTGTCTGCTTGTTTGTTTATTTACTGTGTTGGTATGCCTGCTTGATTATGTTCAATTATTTTGCCTGCTTGCTTGTTTATTTTCTGTGTTGTATGCTTGCTTCAACTGTGTTTGATTATTCTGCCTGCTTGCTTGTTAATGTTATGTGTTTGTATGCTTGCTCTGATTGTGCTTGATTTTGCTGCTAGTGTTGATTGCCTACGTGATTTGCTTGTATCCGATTGTCTGCTTGTGATGTGTGAACGAGATTGTAAAGCGCTTAGAGCTCACCTGAGAATAAGCGCTATAGAAATATCCATTATTATTATTATTATTACATGTATACAACATGCACAAGTGAGAGAATGAGTGTGCAGGTGCAAGCACAAGTGCAAGTAGCAACTCAATCTCATGTATTCTACATAAAAAAAATTTATTAGCAATTATCTTCACAGTTTTAATCACTCAAGTGTGAAATTGCAAAGAAAAGGGACTAAAAATTTCTAAGCAACCATGTTACAGGCAAGTGTGTTTGAAAAGCTTTCAATGGATGGATGAAGTTTTACTGCCTATCAGCCTTTGTTGGCTATGTAAGGCCACCAAATACAAAATCACTAGAGTAGTTTAGAGTAAGCACAAATGAAGTCACTATGTCCTGATTTATTAGCCTCTTATGTATCATGTAGGGAGACTATTTTAACCCCCAACCCACAGGGGGTGATAAGCTTTGAAGTAGGGGAGGGGGAGGGGAAAAGTTGACAACTTTCCAAAGATTATTCAGAAAAGCATTATTTTAGTCTGTTCTCATTAGCTCTTATTCATTTATCAATAAGCAAAATTCCATCATAGTGTACTGCACATTTTAAACACATTAAAAAGGATCCCAAAAGTTGCCATTTTTGGACTATACAGTTGTTTTTACTGGAAGATCATTATCACAATTGTCCTTCTTCACCTTCATAATTAAGGTCAATTGCAATAACAGAAAAGAAAAAAGCTATTTCAACCTCCATTTCTTGCCTTCTTAAGGTCAAATGCAATAACAGAGAGAACTAGAGAAGCAATTTGTACCGATATTACTTTGAAGAGTTTGATGATAACAAATCTGTTGCTTAGGGGAGCTGTTTGAAGATTAATTTGTACTACCAAAGGTGATTGGATATATCATTTATGCAAGTGTCACATTTTTGGTGAGAAAACTTGCCTGAACATAATCTTACCAAGTGCTGGCCTACATGTCTCCTGTGCATGGGGTTGTTGAGGTGGGTTGTCTCCTTCCGCATCCAAATTCTGGAGGAGTACCCTCAGAACCCACACAATAAACCGCCGAAGCAAGTACTTGAAGTAGTGAAGCATTCTACAAATGGAGACAAAACAAGGATAGATTACATTCATGCCCAGCAATCTTTCAATAACAACATTAGTAACAACTACAACTATAATAACATAACAATGTACTTGTATTAGAAAGTAATTTGTAATATAAAGTAGGCTGGGTGTAGTGTAGGTCTTTGAATGGGAGCAGGGTTGTGCGAGAGCAGAGTGACAGTGTGGATCAGTTTGGATCTGGGATGCCAGGCATGTACACCTATCGCAGGCTGATAAGTGACATGATCTTAGCTTAGCTTAGGTCTCTCGATCTACGCCAGTAGGCGCATTATGGCCTTGACGCTCTCCCTCCAGGCCACCATGTCTCTAGCTGACACCCTGCCTCGCTCCAGCTCCGCCATCCTGCTGCCTTTCTCTCTGTTTCCACTATCCATCTCCAGCGTCTTTGGTCTTCCTACAGATCGTTTCCCTTTCGGTGCTCACCCGAGTACCGTCTCACGTACTGTACGTCGATCGTTCTCTCCACGTCTTCTCAACACCAGTCCCATCTTTGCCTTAACTCATCACTGAGCCTGTTAATTTTCGACCTGTCAAGTGCCACCCCATTCCAAAAATCCTCCTCAGGCATCTAAATTGGAATGCATAAAACTTATCAAAGAAGCTTCGTTGTTTTCCAGGTCTCGCTGCAGTACATTCAGCGTGGCTAATTACTCGTATACATATCTCTGTGTTCAGAATGGCTGCCCTTACTTGATTCCTAAACAACCTAGTCTGTCTTCATTTCACATCTTCCTCAGCCTGCCATTTGCTACTCGTGCCTTGTTAAGCCTGTTTATGATGTCCTGCGATCCTCCTTACGTTGTCACCACCGCTCCAATGTGATCAGCGCCGCTATAAATCTTCTGCTCTCTCTTTGCTGTTGATCAAATATTTCCCGCCACGTCTCTGCGCGTAGTAATCACAACTGCGCTGTATATATAATTAAATACGTCTTTGGTATTATAAATGTACAGTACCGGTTTGGTATGTTGATCAACTTTTTTTGTGCGCTTTATAGCTCTCTCATCAATTGATTCTTCTTTTTTTTTTTTTTAAAATTTTTTAATTTTATTTAATTTATTATATAAAATTATTAAATTTTTTTTAAATTTTTTTTAAAAATTTAATTAAAATAAATTTTTTAATTTATTATTTTAAAATAAAATATTTATTTTTTTTAAAAATTTTTAAAATTTTTTAATTTTAATTTTTTTTAAATATTTTAATTAATTAAATTTTTAAATTATTTTAAAAAATTTAATTTAAAATTTTTTTTTTTTTTTTGTTTTATTATTTTTTTAATAAATTATTTTTTATTTAAAAAAATTAAAAAAATTTTTAAATTTTTTTTTAATATTTTATTTAAAAATTTTTAAAATTTAAATTTTTTTTTTTATAAATTTTATAATTTATTTAAAAAAATTAATTTATTTTATTTAATAAATTTTATTATTTTATTTATAAAATTTATTTTTATTTATTAAAATAAATTATTAATTTTTTATTAAATTTATTTTTTTTTTATTTTATTAAATTTTATTTTTATTTTTTTTATTTATTTATTTTTTTTTATTAATATTTTTATTTTTTTTAATTTTTTTTTATTTATAAAATTATTTTTTTTTTTTTTTAATTATTTTTAATTTTTATTTTTTTTTTATATTTTTTTCATTTATTTATTTTTAATTTATTATTTTATTTTTTTTTAATTTTTTTATTTATTTTTTATTTATTTTTATTTTTTAATTATTTTTATTATATTATTTTTTTAATTTTATATTTTTTTATTTTTTATTTTTATATTTATATTTTTATATATTTATTTATTTAATAATTTATTATTTTTTATTTTATTTTTTTTAATTTTTTTTTATATTTTTTAATATTTTATTATTTTTTATTTTTTTAATATTAATTTATTATTTTTTAATTTTTAATTATTTTATTTTTTATTTTTATTTATTTAATTTTTTTTTTATTAAATTTATTTAATAATTATTATTTTATTTTTTTAATTATTATTAATTTATATATTTTTTTTTTTAATTTTATTATATATATTATTTTTTTTTTTATAATTTTTTTTTTAATTTTATTTTTTTTAATTTTATTTTTTTATTTTTTATATTAATTTTTTATTTTTTAATTATTTATATTAATTTTTTATTTATTTTTAATTTATTTTTAATTTATTTTTATTTTTTATTTTTTTATTTTTTTTTTATTTTAATTTATTTTTTTTAATTTATTTAAATTTTTTTTTTATTTTTTTATTTTTTTTATTTTATAATAATTTTAATTTTTAATTTTTTTTATTTATAATTTATTTTTTTTATATTTTTTTTAATTTTTTTTATTTTTTTTTATTTAATTTTTTTAATTTTAATTTTTTTATTTTTTTTAATTTTTTTAAAATTTTTTAAATTAATTTTAAAAACTAAATTAATTTTTTTAAAAATTTATTTAAATTTTTTTTATTTTTTTTATATTTAATTTTTTTAATAAATTATTTTATTATTTTAAAAAAAATTTTAAATTTTTTATTTAATTTTTTTATATTATTTTTTTATAAAATATTTTATTTTATTATTTATTTAAATTTTATTTTTATTAAAAATAATATTATTAAAATTTATTTTTAATATAATTTTAAAAATAAAATTTTATTTTAAATATTCTATTATATTTAATTTTTTTATTTATTTTTATTATTAAAATTTAATTTAAAATTTTTTTTTAATTTATTTTCTTCATTTTTATAAAAATTTATATAATTAATAAAAAAATAAGAAGAATCAATTGATGAGAGAGCTATAAAGCGCACAAAAAAAGTTGATCAACATACCAAACCGGTACTGTACATTTATAATACCAAAGACGTATTTAATTATATATACAGCGCAGTTGTGATTACTACGCGCAGAGACGTGGCGGGAAATATTTGATCAACAGCAAAGAGAGAGCAGAAGATTTATAGCGGCGCTGATCACATTGGAGCGGTGGTGACAACGTAAGGAGGATCGCAGGACATCATAAACAGGCTTAACAAGGCACGAGTAGCAAATGGCAGGCTGAGGAAGATGTGAAATGAAGACAGACTAGGTTGTTTAGGAATCAAGTAAGGGCAGCCATTCTGAACACAGAGATATGTATACGAGTAATTAGCCACGCTGAATGTACTGCAGCGAGACCTGGAAAACAACGAAGCTTCTTTGATAAGTTTTATGCATTCCAATTTAGATGCCTGAGGAGGATTTTTGGAATGGGGTGGCACTTGACAGGTCGAAAATTAACAGGCTCAGTGATGAGTTAAGGCAAAGATGGGACTGGTGTTGAGAAGACGTGGAGAGAACGATCGACGTACAGTACGTGAGACGGTACTCGGGTGAGCACCGAAAGGGAAACGATCTGTAGGAAGACCAAAGACGCTGGAGATGGATAGTGGAAACAGAGAGAAAGGCAGCAGGATGGCGGAGCTGGAGCGAGGCAGGGTGTCAGCTAGAGACATGGTGGCCTGGAGGGAGAGCGTCAAGGCCATAATGCGCCTACTGGCGTAGATCGAGAGACCTAAGCTAAGCTAAGATCATGTCACTTATCAGCCTGCGATAGGTGTACATGCCTGGCATCCCAGATCCAAACTGATCCACACTGTCACTCTGCTCTCGCACAACCCTGCTCCCATTCAAAGACCTACACTACACCCAGCCTACTTTATATTACAAATTACTTTCTAATACAAGTACATTGTTATGTTATTATAGTTGTAGTTGTTACTAATGTTGTTATTGAAAGATTGCTGGGCATGAATGTAATCTATCCTTGTTTTGTCTCCATTTGTAGAATGCTTCACTACTTCAAGTACTTGCTTCGGCGGTTTATTGTGTGGGTTCTGAGGGTACTCCTCCAGAATTTGGATGCGGAAGGAGACAACCCACCTCAACAACCCCATGCACAGGAGACATGTAGGCCAGCACTTGGTAAGATTATGTTCAGGCAAGTTTTCTCACCAAAAATGTGACACTTGCATAAATGATATATCCAATCACCTTTGGTAGTACAAATTAATCTTCAAACAGCTCCCCTAAGCAACAGATTTGTTATCATCAAACTCTTCAAAGTAATATCGGTACAAATTGCTTCTCTAGTTCTCTCTGTTATTGCATTTGACCTTAAGAAGGCAAGAAATGGAGGTTGAAATAGCTTTTTTCTTTTCTGTTATTGCAATTGACCTTAATTATGAAGGTGAAGAAGGACAATTGTGATAATGATCTTCCAGTAAAAACAACTGTATAGTCCAAAAATGGCAACTTTTGGGATCCTTTTTAATGTGTTTAAAATGTGCAGTACACTATGATGGAATTTTGCTTATTGATAAATGAATAAGAGCTAATGAGAACAGACTAAAATAATGCTTTTCTGAATAATCTTTGGAAAGTTGTCAACTTTTCCCCTCCCCCTCCCCTACTTCAAAGCTTATCACCCCCTGTGGGTTGGGGGTTAAAATAGTCTCCCTACATGATACATAAGAGGCTAATAAATCAGGACATAGTGACTTCATTTGTGCTTACTCTAAACTACTCTAGTGATTTTGTATTTGGTGGCCTTACATAGCCAACAAAGGCTGATAGGCAGTAAAACTTCATCCATCCATTGAAAGCTTTTCAAACACACTTGCCTGTAACATGGTTGCTTAGAAATTTTTAGTCCCTTTTCTTTGCAATTTCACACTTGAGTGATTAAAACTGTGAAGATAATTGCTAATAAATTTTTTTATGTAGAATACATGAGATTGAGTTGCTACTTGCACTTGTGCTTGCACCTGCACACTCATTCTCTCACTTGTGCATGTTGTATACATGTAATAATAATAATAATAATGGATATTTCTATAGCGCTTATTCTCAGGTGAGCTCTAAGCGCTTTACAATCTCGTTCACACATCACAAGCAGACAATCGGATACAAGCAAATCACGTAGGCAATCAACACTAGCAGCAAAATCAAGCACAATCAGAGCAAGCATACAAACACATAACATTAACAAGCAAGCAGGCAGAATAATCAAACACAGTTGAAGCAAGCATACAACACAGAAAATAAACAAGCAAGCAGGCAAAATAATTGAACATAATCAAGCAGGCATACCAACACAGTAAATAAACAAACAAGCAGACAACCAATCGACAATCTAAACAAGAATGAAATAAGCAAATGAAGAGAACAAACAAGCAAGCAAACACAAAAAAGATAAGTGAATCAAAAACAACATATAAATTTACAAATTACAATTACGAGAATATGTACAGGGAGCCGTGGAGTTGAGCGGGTGGGGTCAGTGGGAGGGGGGGGGGGTATTTGGCAGATGTGTGTGCTAGAGAGAACAGGTGGGTCTTTAGATCAGCGCGGAAAGAGTCAGACTCGGAAGAGGGATACAGACGAAGATTAGCAGGGAGAGAGTTCCAGACGAGAGGAGCCGAAGCAAAGAAAGAGCGGTCACCAAAAGATGATTTCATTTTACGAGGGACGAGGGTGGTGATGTTTGCTGAAGAGCGAAGTGTTCTGCGTGGTGTATAAGTGTCTATGAGGGCTGTGAGGTATGCAGGTCCTGTCTGTGTGAATGCGTTGAAAGATGTACACCCATATATCCACACACACTTGGATGTATCAACTACAATCACACACTTCACACACACACACACACACACACTTCACACACACACTCTTCACACACACACTCTTCACACACACACTCTTCACACACACACACACTTCACGCACACACACACACTTCACGCACACTTCACACGCACACTTCACATGCACACTTCACACACTTCACACACACACTTCACACACACACTCTTCACACACACTTCACACACACACACACACTTCACGCACACTTCACACGCACACTTCACATGCACACTTCACACATGCACACTTCACACACACACACACACACTTCACACACACACACACACACACACACTTCACACACACACACACACACACTTCACACACACACACACACACACACACATGCACACTTGTGCAGATATATGTGTATGTACACAGATTTAACCAGCTGATGTCTCTTTGCTAATGTAGCTCCTGCTGATTTTGCTGACCCTTCCCTCGGATTCTGGGGAAGGATGGCTGCACAAGAAATAGAATGGGCATATGAGAACACTGAAATCGATCTCAGTCTACATCGATCTATGCGTGATCCAAGAGAATTTGTGGATCTCAATTTGGCACGCCTGCAAATTTGGAATGAAAGACCCATGGCACCGAGGCAGGCAGAAGAACTGAGAGAGCATCCAATGGCCAGAGTGACGGGAACTTCTCAAGATCACACACAGCCAGAAATCCTGACAAGAAGCACTCAGGGGGCCATGGGGCTGCCAGAACTCCCAAGAAACTTCCAAGGGACCATGGAGTTGGACTCTGGTTTGGAGTCTCCTGAGAATCCTTCTGAAATGGTGAGATTCTGTCAAGAAAGTGTCATGATGTAGACACAAGATGTCTCAGCTCCTGAAATAATGTGATGAAACTGACAGAATGATTACAAAGCTTTAAGTCAGTCTCTCCATTCTAAAAGTGCTAAGTGTAACAGATTTGGCCTGCAAAGGAAACTAGTCTCTCAAATGGTACTGCTCTTCAAATGATTTGTTCACTCCATTGCCATTTTGCTGCGGCTGCTGCTGATAATATTTGTATTGTGTGTTACATGAACATTTTTGTTGAACTGCAGAATGACCATGCTGACTTGCCTGAGATGGCTGATGCACCAAACACAGGTCAGTACTACAAAACCCAGCACCAACTGTGTGCTGTTATAGGAGACAATGGCTACTGCAGGATTGTATCAAGCTATTGGCTTGTAGAGATTGTTTCCACAAGGAGCCTTTAGTTTTAGGCATGAAGGCAGTTGTGAAATTTCATCAGGAGAGTGTTAGATTTCTGAGGTGATATGACTTGTTTTATGAGGAATTTTAGTTTGTTGTGGTGTCCTGAGCTCTCTCTCTTGCTTCTGTCTTGCTCCTCTCTTTCTCTCTGATAACTCTCTCTCTCTCTCTCTCTCTCTCTCTCTCTCTCTCTCTCTCTCTCTCTCTCTCTCTCTGTATGCATGTTGGATAATCCTTACATATATTGGATTGCTGATGCATGTATTTTCAAGGCAACATATGTGTATATGTATCTATGTGTGTCTTTATGTATGTGTATGTATGTGTATGTATACATGTATGTGTGTGTATGTATATATACATACACACGCATACATATATATACATACACATACATATACACACACATACATGTATACATATACATTCATTTACATACACATACATATGTGGACGTCCACGATATTGCCTAACACTAGGTGGGACATACCTGTGTTTGGTTTCTTTGTAACCAGCGTGACGATCACATGCGTATATCATTATAAAAGGTATTATTTTGATATCTAGCATGAGGGAACATCAAATTAGTTCTATGAAAACAAACATGATGTGATTCTGACCAAATCAATCGATGTGATAAGCTCCTCCGCGACGATTGAGTTTCGTAACACCAGAAACCAAAACCAGAACGGCGTTGATCAGGATAGAGAAAGCACGGCCAGAGAAAAACTAGTCATAAAGTATTTATTCATGACCCATGAACGAAACTATTGAATTGTATTAATTAAAAAACTAATGTAGAATGCTTTACTTACCCAAATTGGATGAAGATGGTCCATCGAACGGATTAAACAAACTGAAAGCTTCGCACATGTGTAGCAAATTGACGTACGTAACAGAAGGAAATGAAGGAAACGAAGCCTTCTCATTGGTCAAAAATCGCGTGTACAATGACGTTTCCTTCTATAAACGTGTTCATTGACTGCAGGATGACAAAAGCTTCCTTTGTAGCCGTTTCGAGTGCGGAACAATATAGCAACACGTTTGGTACACGCGTACCTTCCGTAAGTAACGCAGCGAAACAACCGACGCTGACCATCAAAATAGTCCCAAGAAATTGGTTAATACCAAAAGAAGAATAAAACTATGCAGTTGTATGACTCTATGAGTAAACTAATGAAAGGAAAAGTAATTTGAACCTTCTCTTCAACACATTTATGTACACATGTTTGGTTTCGATTTTTTTCCTCTGAGCAAGGGTGGTAGAAACGAGAGTAACGAACGCATAAGTCTTTTTTATTTCGGTAGAACTACCTCTGTTTTTATTTTGTGGCGACTTTCCACTGAAATATGACTAAATTAATAATTGAACTTGAATTATTTCACACAATCTATACTTTGTAAGGTGAATTTGCACAAGATAACAAGCATTCAAAAGTGGCGTCGCAAAATGTCCCGTTTTTCGGCGCCATTTTTCCGCTTCGTACGAGTTTAATTATCTTTTTGTGAATCTCTGCAAAGCAAAACTATAAAAACTATTGGTCATAACATTACAAAAACATATAAAGAACCCATATAAATTTGAAATATATGCATGCTGACTGTGTTAGATAGTTTTATTCAAGTGTCTTTACCCAGACCCCCAGTTTTTGATAGTGACATGGTCTTTATATGAGATGTTCAGAATTTTGCGGTAGCATCTCATTTCCAGGGCTTGTATCAGTCTCTGTAGTTCAGATGTGAGTGTCCAGGACTCGCATGCATACAAGAATACGGAGATGGCCAGCGTGCGCATGAGCCTGATCTTCGACGCGAGAGTGATATTTCTGTCACGCCATATTGGCTTCAACTTTGCCAATGCTGCTGTTGCTTGTGCTATCCTGGACAGTATCTCTGGTTTGGACCCTTCATCAGTCACAATAGATCCCAGGTATTTGAAGTTGTCCACAGCTTCCAGTTTTTGGCCCTTCACTTTGATTTCCATGTTGAAGCCCCGAGGGTTGTTCGTCATCACCTTGGTCTTCTCGGCGCTGATCTCCATGCCATTATATACATATGTTGTGGGAAGGTGGTCTATAACTTAAGGTTTGTCCCAGCTTGCGCCAGGAAAGTAGAAGCAGGACTTAGGCGTGAGTTTTCTACAGGATCTTTATTCCCGGACTGGTCAGCGCTTACAGCAATCACTTGTGCACCCTCAGTGGTCACTCGTGCTGCTCAGCCTGCGCCTCAATACTGCTCCTACAGCCTCCCAAGCGCTCTCAGCTTCCAGTCACCTTACCCTCTCATGTACACACTTTTAAATAGTGCCGTGCTTGGGTTCGGGATAATTCTAAGCGACTTCTGCATTGCCATGTCGGCCAACTGGAGGGGACGCCCGCTCCCCCCTGACCAACGAGGACCAATCAGTGGTCAGTTGGTTACTGGGATGGGAAATTTCCAGTCTCCTCCTAGCATCCTGCTGACTAATTCTGACCCCCTGACCCTCTGCGTGCTGACAAGGCAGAAATATCCTCCACCCCCTGTCACAGACAAAGAAGGAAAGTCCCCGAACCTTCTGCAGGCATCTCACATTACATTCACAACACATACATATATATACATACATATACACATATGTTGCCTTGAAAATACATGCATCAGCAATCCAATATATGTAAGGATTATCCAACATGCATGATTGTTAATGTGTAGTTATTCTGTTCCATGGGCTGTCGGCCTAAGGAAAAAATTCAATTCAGTTCTTTCCCTCTCCTTGTCCTAAGAAAGACAAGAGCTGGCAATTTTCTTTTCTATCTTTTTTAAATGGGGAATATTGGGACAGTGGTTTATTCATCATGTATTAAACAACCGATGCTTTTTTCAAATGTTGTTTCTAGTGTGAATACTGTGCCCAAACCACAGAAAAAAAATTACAAACCAACTGTATGATTTTCTAATTGCACCTTTATTACAGCAATAAATTTTGGTGGAACAAATGCATTGTCACTTTTTAAACTCAAGATAAAACTGATTGCAGAAACCCTTCATCAAACCGTCATGCTTTTCAGGAATATTTTTTTATATACTTAGAGCAGTGCCTTTGCTTAACCTGGAATGAATGAATCAATGAGGTTTTATGGCCTATCAGCCTTTATAGGCTACGTAACCCAGTTGATCATTCAGTCTTCAGAATGAGTAAGAGCAACGATAGTGATACTTTCCAGTCATCTGCCTGTTACTTATCTTATAGGGAGGCGAAGTCTATGCAAACCCACTACCCACAGAGGGAGCCCATCCGGGATTTCACTCATGAAAAAATACCTGTTTACAGAGGCTGCTGCTGCAGAGGAAGCAGAGGCATTCCCACCAGCCATCCTGCCCAGAGATCCTCTCCAGCCACCACATCTGATTGGTCCCCCACCTCCGCCCTGGGACATTCCTGCAGTGTCTCCTAGCCTCCGCCGTCGAATACCTTACACCAGTTTTCACAATTTTTCTCCTGACTAGGCAGCCACAGAAGTCTGGTCAGGAGACCTAGGGATGGATGGATGGCGTTTTACGGCCTATCACTATCAGCCTTTGTAGGCTATGTAAGGCCATTAGACACGAGAGTAAATGCAAGCCAAGTCATGATGTCCCTAGTCATTCCATTCTTACTAATCTCGTAGGGAGATATGGTGGGTCATTTCCAAACTGGAATCCACAGGGGGCCAGGAGGCCTAGGGAAGTGTACTCAATACCTGTGGTGGAAATTGCCTATTTGAGTTTGCTAGTTACCTCTGAGAAGGAGGTATGTTTTTCAGTCAGTTGGTTGTTCGTTATTCAGCAAAATAACTCAAAAAGTTGCTATACACACTTTAACTATCCAAACCATTCCACACAAGACCTACGTGTGAAGGGTATCTGGCTTCTACATGAAGATAATCCCTGTGAAAGGAAAGAGATGGAGGCGTACCTCATGCAAAAATTAGGTATGTGTATGTCAACAGAATTGCTGGAAAGACTCATTAATGTGGGCAGCATGCACTGGGTTTGTGTACTCTTCCGTGAAGGTTCATACGTAAATTACAAAGGCATAATAATTATGGTGATCTGAAATACAGATCTTCAGAGTGTTTCCACCTGGATTTTCAACAATGTCATACAAATTCACAGAAACAGGCTTGAGTGCTCCCTGCTGATGCAGCAAATTGCCCAGTCAGATACAGTATACTAATTTGCTTTAATGTGTGTGTTCCTGGATTCTTTTGTAAGTGTATCAGTCGAGTTATAGAATGCAAGTGAAACATTGCTGTGGTTCTGTATCATTTTATCTTTTAATGTCTTTGATACTCCTGTAGTTTTATACAATTTTTATATTTTAATACTTTTGATACTCTTGTAGCTTTTAAGACAAGTGTTTCATTTAAGAGCTTCTGTAAAGCTACATTTATGTATTCAATCCTGTTAATAATATTTTCTGAGTAAACTTATTTTTCATTGTGATTTATGTTAAGATGGATCTACTGCATACATGACCTTTTTTTTTAAATACACACACACACACACACACACACACACACACATGTGTGCTGCCTCAGTCTCTCCTCCTAAATTAAATATTATTAAATAAACAACAACAGTTAAAAGTTCAGGCATATCTGCAGTTTCTTTGGGCCATGTAACCTGAGCCACAACTCTTTTTTATAACTTATTTTCCTGATTGTCCAGTGTGATGGCTTTTCTACTTGCTTTACTTTTTGTCTCGTGATTTTACATTGCAAATAAATTGGTGTTGTGTGATATTTTGGTTGTTCACAGCTCAGGGAAGGTGCTATAAGAAAAATGATTTGCTGCTGTATATATTGTGGCTTTGTGAAAATAATTTTGTGAGAGCCTCTTCTAACGGGATAGAATGAGGAAAATATGGTCACTTGGGCAAGAGATGTTTGTCCCACCAAGAAGCTGTGAGCTGGGGACCAAGCCATTTGACAACATGCTCCACTCGTTCCAAAATACTGAAACCAACAGCAATGGAGCAGGAAATTGCAGAAAGATTAGGCTGATCCTCTTTCAATAGATGGGCATGACATGAGAAACAATATTTCTGCATCGTTTGTTTTGAAGACCAGGCTTGAAGAAAGGTTGCAAGATTATTTTGTAGCCAGGAAGTTTGTAAACATGGGCAAGGAATTTTTGTGTACCTCTTGCCACGAGGTACCATGGTTAATCAGCCAAACAGTCTGTTCAGTTGATCATTCATCTACCCGAAGGCGGTTCCTCCCCACCCTCGTTGATCATTCATCTACCCGCCTCCCCACCCTCATCTGGATTCAATCTCTGCTGAACTTGAAGTATCCACAACTTGACTGCTGAACGTCGAGGCACGGCAAAACCATTTGGATCATCTCTCTGCTTTAGACTTGGCAATTGAGTCTTGTTCTCACCAGGTAACGGCGCCTCCCACTCGTTCCTATCGTCAACTCTATAAGCAAACCCTGCGAAAATCCCACTCGAAACATGATCATCATGGACTCAGATTGCACAGAGCCCTGGTAGTGACAGGCCAGGAGGAACTCTCGATTCTCAAGCGTCATCCTCATTACCGGTACTTCAGGTATCACCCAGCAGACATGTTTTATTAACAATTTTATAGAAAACTTCACGCCTGGAAGGAAAATCTTTGTCACCGATTCCGAATCGACCCACCTGACCAGCATTCAAAAACATTAAGTAAACAACCAGTATCCTAACACAACTCTTGCCTTGGGATGAAACCTTGGCGAATGCAGTGCGACTAGACTGTCATTACCACGGCATTTACGCACTATAGTTTTTCGTTGGAAGTAGTTCCCCTTCGCAAGTTTTGCTATTTTTAGCAATCCGGAAAAACCCTCGCACTTCAACCAATCAGAACGCGTGTAAGATTTCCCTCCATTCCGACTAGCAACATTTTTTTTCGCTCTAAACTTCTTAGCGTAATTGTTTGCATTTTGTGGGGACACATATGTATTCAACAATATTTACGATTTTGCTATGAACGATGGCTGATCTGTAAATCTCTTTGGTTTCAGCCTGCATTTAAGCATCGTTGTGTTGCTTGGGTTACAGCTTGGTGTTCGAAAGCGCGCGCGCGCGCGTTCTGCAAATTTAGAACGCTAACTCTATTTTCAAGAGAAAATGAGCGTACGTAGCTGCCTTCTACTATCATGATGATCGAATTTGTTATATCTGAGAGTAGGAAACAGTTATCACTGAGAAAACATCATACTTAGACAGTTGTAGAGATAAGGATCTACCGAGGGTGTCATGTCGTTAAGTATACGTACTGTATTGGAAACCACAATTGTGATATACATTCAGATCAAGGAATGCAAGCAACTGGATAAGAGATACTGAAACAGACATTAAAATATCTTGAACTCTTGAAATGAAAACGGATCAAACTATATACGTCGTGTTGCATTGATATATGGGCATGGATCATGATCATCGGGATGACTCCACGTGGTAGCTATATAGTGCATCCAGCTCACAGTTTGAGTACTATCAGTATCACCTCTATAATACGTATAATTTTGTTCCCCTCATTCAAAATTCGATTCCGCGCTTTTACTGGGAGTGAGGCTTACAAACCCAGCCTTAGGCTTAATTAGTGCACAAACCATAGCCTCTCGAGGCAGATATGATGGTATTAGCAATTTATGTGAATTGCCTTCAGGGTGAATGATCATTTACTCTGAAGTGATGGGAATGGTTACCTTCTGTGCCAGGGAAACACGATTTTATCCACGTTCCAACTCCGAGAATGTACTCCCATCGCCCAGTCGAGCACAGATGTCTGATCCTTAGCAGGTATAATCATCCTATCCCGTTTGGGCGGGAACTTCGCTGCTTTTGGGCGGGAACTTCGCTGCCCCTTGAATCTTCTTTTACACTTACACACATACACACACACACACTCACGCACACACACACACACTCACTCACACTCACATTCACACACAACACACACACACTCTCTCTCTATCTCACACAAACACACGCGCGTGCACACCAAGTTTTGCAATGTGCGTGAGTGAGTGAGTTGGTGTAAGTGTCTGTAGGAGTGATCGAGTGGCTGTGTATGCTTGAGTGTACATAATTATGTTTGTGTGTGTGTGTGGTCAGTAATCACTGGCACATTTCCTGGATACCCGTTAAAGTTTATGTCTGGTGGTCCGAATTGCACTTGCAAATTACTTTTTCATGTCTAAAACACGGTGAGGTTTTGATGGCCGCGTATAATACAAAACAAATACAAAACATTAGAAGGTAAAACAACGCAAATTTTCGGCTAAAAAGCCTTCATCAGGCGCACAAATAAAACTTACAGGAGGGCGGACTTTTGTGCGCCTGATGAAGGCTTTTTAGCCGAAAATTTGCGTTGTTTTACCTTCTAATGTTTTGTATTTGTTTTGTATTATACGCGGCCATCAAAACCTCACCGTGTTTTAGACTTTTATTTTAATGCCGTGGCAGTCCCTTGTTTTTGACATACTTTTTCATGACAGGTTTTCCATGCTGAGAGAGCGAATCTTTTCTCCTCTTATAACATACTTAATATGCCTACAGCTACCCAGGAGCGTTGCATGGGACGAACGCCTGTTGCCAACTACCCTGCTCCCCTCCTCTCAAATCGTCTGAGATCATCCTCCTACTCCTCCCTCTCCCTCCCCTCCCCATCCCCCCCCCCCCCCCACACACACACACATCCTCCCTCCTCCTCCTCCTCCCTCCTCCTCCGCCCTCCTCTCCCTCTTCCTCCCTCCCTCCTCCTCTCCCTCCTCCTTTTCCTCTCCCTCCCCTCCCTCTCCCTCCTCCTCCTCCTCCACATCACCCCCCCCCCCCCCCCTCCTCCTTCCTCCTCCTTTTTCTCCTCCTCCCCCCCCCCCCCTTCTCCTCCTCATATACCTCTTCCTCCTCCTCCTTCCCCCCTTCTCCTCTCCCTCTTCCTCCCCCTGTGATCGAGTTCGGGGTAAGAATTGATCCACCGCGTCTCCCTACGCGATTCGTAAGAGGCGAATAACTAGGAAAACCGTGAATGGATTACGTTTACTCTAAACTGTTCTAGTTATTTTCGTGCTTAATGGCCTTACATAGCCTACAAAGGCTGACAGGCCGTAAAACACTATCCATCCATCCATCTCCCTCTTCCTTCTCGTCCTTTTCCTCCTTCTCCAAAATGGCGCAAAAAATAAGTGACAAAACTCACTTTGTTGTAAGCAGAGATGAAAAAGTTAAATACAGCTTACTAGCTTCACTGAGAACCTCTGAAGCAGCCCCCCCCCCCCCCCCCCCCCCCCTCCCTACCATTCATCACCACTTCTGGTGGCCAAACTTTAGCAAGGCCTTAAGCCTAATGAATTTTAACAGCCAAAAACCAGCTCCTGATTTCACTACTACAAAGGTAGATATTTAAATCGAGATTCTTCCCTACTCAGGGATAGATCTAGGGCACTGCGCCTCGCACATCGTCCAACCCCAAAGTGTTATTCTTTCCGTCCAAGGGATAAAATACTGACTGCAACCCTGTGTCGTAAATCTGCCCATGCATGTAATTATGTCTATGCGTGAATGATAACTGATGAACATCTACGATGCATCTACCCCTCTGTATGGCTGCATTAGCTTTGGTTCAACGTCTACGACGTGCCAAAGCAACAACAACCAAAAAAAATCAGGAACTTCCTTTTCCTTCCAACTTATCTACTTATCTAAAGGTAGATAGCCCATAACCTTCCTTATGGCACCTAGATCATGTGTGTCTAGTTTGAATCCAGCAGCTTCAGTGGTTCAACAATGCACATTCTAGTAAACTAGAGATTTCGCCTACCGGCAAAAGTATCTCTAGCACAGTTCACATCACGTGATGGAAGGTTTTTGGCCAATTTATGCAAACGGAGGTCACACGAGAGGCTTGTGGGATAGCCGATGTGCTCCCTGACATACGCCGTTAAAGTAGTTCTAAAACTATTTCGCACAAAACTCTTAACTCACTCTTGTTGAGACAACAAACAAGCGTTTATTCGATACAATAAAATGTTTGTGTTGAAATGGAAACAAGTTTTGACATCTGAATGATTTCTGTAAAAAGTGGAGAGAAAAATAGTATCAGAACGAACTGTTTTTGGCGCAAGGCTGTAATGTCAAGGGTCAAGCCTATTACGCATTCATTGCGAACTGTGCCAGAGTCAATACTACTGACTCGGGTTTACAGAATGGACAATGCATAGCACACACACACACACACACACACACACACACACACACACACACACACACACACGGAGGGAGGGGGTGAGGGAGAGAGAATGGGGGGAGGGGGAGAGTGAAAGTGAGGGGGAGAGAGAGGTGTAATGTTCTTGGGTATGTCACAGATGTAGTGATGATCAAGACAGTTTTCTGGTATGACAGCGTGCCGGTTTATTCAGCCATTTGATACAGGGAATTGTCTGATCTCTGGGGGGGAGGTAACTCTTATTCAAAGGACAGTTATGGAAGGGTTGCTTCCCTTAGTTCTGTAGTTAATCTTTTACCAAATGTTACATCTCTCTTGTTTTGAAAATTTGAGCTCTACTCTTATTAGCATGATCAATTTACTGTCTCTGAACAATGGAGTTACTAGATACTGATTTGGAGTGATGAACAATTACTTAGTCTTTTACAAGTCCAGTCTCTTAGGTACTTTCACAGGGCGTCCAGATCCTGTGCAGTAGGTTCCGGATGATGGGTGGTTGCTGTTCTCATCCAGTTCAGGTGTTGTTGAGGGTTGCTCATGGGAATCTTCTGAGTGAGGTGATGACTCTGGTCTGAGACAGCGACGGTTGCGGCGGAAGGTCTCAACAACATAAGATCTTGGGGTGCTGTACGGCTTCATAATCTGGGCAGGTGTCCAATTGTCTCCCTTGGACAACTGTAGATATACCTTGTCACCTGTCTTCATAGGTGGCAACTGATGAGCTGTTCGGTCATAGTTTTTCTTCTGCTTGGCTTGCAGGTGTGTTCGTCTTGAAGTTACTTCTGAGGGGTTGATGATCTTGCAGTTGAGGGTATTCTGCAGTGGCTTTCTGAATTTGCTTCATTTTCTCATCGGTGAAGGGCAGATTCTCGATGACGCTGTGGACGTATGCGTAGATGTCTTCAGCAGTTTCACTGTCTTCTGGTTCTGCTGGAAGGAAGTTTCTTGACAGTGCGTCAGCTAATGGTATTTTCCTTCCAGGGACATGTGCGATGTCTAGGTCGTACTTCTGTATTTGCAGTAGCATTCGCTGGAGGCGCGGTGGTGCTGCTACTAGTGGCTTCTTCGTGATGCTTTCTACGGGTTTGTGATCTGTCTGTACGATTGCTCTGTGACCAAAGATGTATTGGTGAAACCTTTTGCATCCGATCTTGGGGTGCTGTACGGCTTCATAATCTGGGCAGCCGTGCGTTCAAGACGACCTACCGGTAGCCTACCGGTAGCCTACCTACCGGTGTGCCATCTTGAACGACTCGTTATGACCCAACGGTAGCCAAGATGGCTTCCAAGATGCCTTCTCATCGCCGCGGATTGCGCTTCTTACCAAATGAGTAAACCAGCAGCTGCAGACTGCTTGTTTCGTGTGGAAGATGATAAATTACGTTAAGTTGCAGCTGTACATGAAGGCTCGGCACCGCTCAAATAGAAAATTATGTCAAAATGACAGTGCTGACGGGGCGTAAGCCTCGACACTGACATCAAGCCTTCAAGGGAGGTTACACAACTAATTAAGATACAGAGTTGCCTCCCTTAATAGAATAGAATAGAATAGAATTCTTCGGCTTGCTTAGGCGTCCAGGGCCTTTCGCCGATTCTGGTAGTTCTCTGGCTGTATTTTTATTGTTCTTATGGATAAAGAAAAAAGTAGAGAGAAAAAAAAGGCCTAATTGCTGTGCATCATCTGCGCCAGTGGTTCCTCCAGCTTGAACATATATCCTTGTAGATGCTTGTCCACTCTGTTCTTGAACGAGTTCAGGCTCGGTGCCTCAACTACGCTGTTTGGGA
>JAWQFJ010007153.1:32500-36826 GCA_034096865.1 Theodoxus fluviatilis | reverse complement strand
CCTATCTTTCCTCCTGGAGAGAGATAGAATTCACTCAGAATTTGAATGAGTCCAATCACGGAAAAAACCAATTCAAATAAGTTTTTTGAGTGATTTTTCTCGTTTAATTTTCATGAAATGCTGTGCATGATGAGCAAGAAGAAGGCACGGGTGACAAAAGGTTAGAAGACGTCAGATTTCTGTTTTGGTGACACATTTTCTGTGCAGAGCTACAACAATACCGGACTGCCTATCCCAATCCCAAGAAACACGCCTGTAGACTCAGACTGTGTCCATCCATTCTACACAATGAAGGGTGTTTGAACCTCCTCTAGTAAAAGCAGAGATTGCAATACACAGGCTTCACACTGAACAATCACAATGTGATCTCCTTCTGCAGTCGCATGAACAAACACCAAGCAACGATACATGTTCATTGTCTGTGTAGTGAACAAGAGAAGAAGATTTTTTTTTCAATTGCAAGATGTATAAGAGCTGGTCACCCATTAGATGCATAAAGTAGGGTGAGAATGTTAGAGACTGCGCACTGGGTCACGCGACCGATTTAATCCGACGGAAAAATATGAGTTTTCCAGAGAAAATCTTCCTCGTACAATGGTATTGGTATATGAATTTTCTTTATCATTAATGACAAAGCACCAGCATGAAAATTTTCACACAGAAATGGAATTTTACAGTGATTATTAAGGATTTATTCAAAGCAGATACTCTGCAGGTGTTTCAAGCAGCACGAGAGGAAAGCTGAAGGCATTTAAAACACTATCAATATCGCATTTTTCATAACACACACACACACACTTTCTGCTCTCTCTCTCTCTGCTCTCTCTCTCCTCGTCTCTCTCTCTGTATCCTTTCTGTATCTCTCTCTTCTCGATCTTTCTCTGTCTCCCTCCTCAGTCTCTCTATCTCTCTCCGTCTCTCTGTCTCTCTCTGTCTCTCTCTGTCTCTCTCTGTCTCTCTCTCTCTCTCTCTCTCTGTCTGTCTGTCTGTCTGTCTGTCTGTCTGTCTGTCTGTCTGTCTGTCTGTCTGTCTGTCTGTCTGTCTGTCTGTCTGTCTGTCTGTCTGTCTGTCTGTCTCTCTGTCTCTCTCTCTCTCTGTCTCTCTCTCTGCTGTGTCTCTCTCTCTCTCTCATGAAGAACATTATAAATTAGAACGCCTAATGCATTAATTTATGGAGAATTAGGCCGTTATCCATTACGCATCATCGCCGCTGTGAGAGCAGTCAAATACTGGCTGAAAGTTATTAATATGCCCTCTCATCGATACCCACGTATGGCTTATGACATGATGCTTATTAAGGGACAAAATACAGATAACTGGGCAAATAAAATTAAAGCCTTATTGTGTACTCACGGATACTCCAATGTTTGGTCTGAACAGCAAGTGACAGATGCGAGAACATTCCTGTGTACATTGCGCCAAAGATTGATAGACCGCTTTAACCACGAATGGGAAGAAACAATGACAAGAAATCGTTTCACTGTATATCGATCATTCAAAATGGGAAGATATTTTGAGCCTTACCTGAACGTTATTGATAAACAGATCTTCCGTGAAGCGCTGACTCGTTTTAGGTTTGGAATTAGTGACATTAGAACACACAAATTACGGTATTCCCAGACTGAGATAGATTTGTTGTGCCCAATGTGCACTGAGGAAGATGAAGATGATATACACTTCCTATTGCACTGTCCCGTGTACAATGACCTACGTACAAAGTATTTACTCTCAGATGATGTGCCAAAAAATAAGGATACCTTTATCCGTATATTAAGTGACACAGATGACCAAAATGTTCGGTCACTTTCATTGTACATCCATCATGCGCTTAGACGCAGAAATACTGCTGATGCGGACACAGCTTGCCTGTTGGGAAATTAATGTAATTTCCTACCAATCCCCTTCGTAATGGGCCGGAGGCCTAACGAATAAAGTTTTTCGTTCTCTCTCTCTCTCTCTCTCTCTCTCTCTCTCTCTCTCTCTCTCTCTCTCTCTCTCTCTCTCTCTCTCTCCCTCTGTGCCTCTCTCTCCCTGTGTCTCTCTCTGTCTGCTGTCTGTGTGCTGTCTGTCTCTCTCTCTCTCACTCTCTCTCTCTGTCGTTCTCTCTCTCTCTCTCTCTCTCTCACACACACACACACACACACACACACTCACACATACATACACACACATATAGATACGCACGCACACACACACTCACATATAGAGGGTAGATTGCACCGAGTTCTGTGATAATGAAAAATGGACAATGACATGCGAGGAACAAGGTTTTTTGCGATATAAGTATGTATCTTTATCACCTACGCTGTCTGCATCTCTGCTTTTGTGCGTGTGTATGTGTGCGTGTGTGTGTGCGTGCGTGCTTGCGCGCGCGCTCGTGTGCTTGCATGTGTATGTGTATGTGTGTGCTTGTAGGCCTATATGTTAGTTGCTGTATGTTGTGTGTGTGTGCGTATGTGTGTTGTATGTTTGGTGTGTTGTGTGTGTGTGTGTAGTGTAGTGGTGTGTGTGTGTGTGCGTATGTGTGTTGTATGTTTGGTGTATGTGGTGTGTTGTGTGTGTGTATGTGTGTGCGTGCGTGCGTGCGTGCTTGTCTGTCTGTCCCATCGTCATGTACCTGGTACTGCTGCATTGCTGTGCAGCTGCCACCAAACACCCAACGTACCCCTACATCTCCATTACCCCATCCATCACCGTGCGGGAAGCATTTGACAACATGGCATTTCGTGAAGCTATACACCTCAATACAACCTCAAGATGACGCCTATAAGGGTTGTTCAAGAGTCAAGCTACAGGCCTCTTGAACGACCTACAGGTGTTAGAAACCACTGTGCGCGATCCTAAAAGCTCGAAGGAAGGACTTAGGCTGCCGAGACCAACTTTATTAGGTCTCCGTGATTCTGTCGACAGCCTCGGCACAGCTGGGAAGAGAACAAAAACCGTCCACATTACACCACTTTGCTTGCAGATCGATTTTTGGGTCGATTCTGGCCGCTCTCCACGTTTGCGCTGGTCCGTGAATACATTGAAAAGGCTTGGTGTAGAATCAATCGGCCATTAACGCTAGTCTTAATGAAATGCTAGACAGCTAGGAGTTTCCGTTGGATAAAGAGATTCCGAACTCATTATGAACAAACGCGCACTTATTCCACTCCTTAGTCAAGGGGGAAAGTGACAAATTTCCTGAGCTACCAACTACAGGAAAATCTGCATCCATTTCTTCCCTTTGCATCTCGAATAAACACGATGTGATTTTGTTTGTTTGTTTGTTTTTGACCCACCCCCACCCCAGCCCCCTCGCGAAGTCAGTGAATCATTATGCTGAGTTGAATCACTGTAGGCCTACATGTAGTCTGCAAAGAGCTCTTCAAGTTGGGACTTTACAGATCATGTTCAGTACACAAATTATGGAGACACGAGTCTCCACTATGTCACAATTTGTAAATAGTTAAAAATGATACTTTTTTTCTCTCGATTTCTGACGTTCTAAATCAGACAAGAATAGAAGCACGATCATTAGTTTCTTCGTAAGACAAGTTATTGTTACTGCTCGTAATAGAGCTGTAATAAAAGTGACAGTTTAACCACCAACACGTCTCCTTAGGAAACTAGCAATAGTAACATATATGTGCGACAATTAAGTATGACAGAACGTGATAAAGGGAAACCATGGGCTCAGCTGTACCACACTGTTGCATGCAGTGAGAGCCAATAAATTGGAAGAAAGGTTTGTCGAATGCATAGAAACAAAACACCCCTATTTCTATTTAATGACATTCGGGACTCTGAAATATAAGACGTTGTTACTTAACAGTCTGACCGTTTCAATGTCAGACTGACATTTCGTCTACGACGCTTGGCAGATTGATTAATAATTGACCCACACACGCTGCAGTCGCCAAACTGACTGATCCAGAAGTAAGTCCAAGCACGGCACAAGTTTGCCCACTGTTCGACACTGCATCCGAACTGTAACTGCAACACTCAATAGCTGAACATCGCAGAAGCTGAAAAGTCGAATGCTTTACTTCTTGCATTCTCATTGCTCCAGCAGTAAAACTTTCAAAGTCGGTAGTCACACTGTCACATGTTGCAGTATTTCACAGAGGAAACGTAAGACGTTCCAGTAGTTGAAGCGATAGGAAATGTAGCTGAAGTGACTAACGTCGTTGCAATCCGACATTGAAGACTGTCAGACGTTTGAGTCAAACTTTCAGACGTTGTAGTCAGACCGTCAGACATTGTAGTCAGACTGACAGACGTTGTAGTCAGACTGACAGACGTTGCAGTCCGTGTTAGACGTTGTAGTTAAACGATCAGACGTTG
>JAWQFJ010007153.1:25000-27500 GCA_034096865.1 Theodoxus fluviatilis | reverse complement strand
CAGAGATAGAGAGACAGACAGAGACAGAGATAGAGAAAAAGAGAGAGAAAGAGAGAGAATGAGAGAGACATAGATAGAGACAAAGAGAGAGAGAGAAAGAAAAAGTGAGAGAGAGAAAGAGAGAGAAAAGATAGACAAAGAGAGAGAGAAAGAAAAAAGAGACACAGAGAAAGACAGAGAGAGAGAAAGAAAGAAAGAGACACAGAGAGAGATAGAGAAAGAGACAGAGAGACAGAGAAAGAGAGAGAGACACAGAGAGAGACTGAGAGACCGAAAGAGAGAGACAGAGAGAGAGACAAACAGAGAGACAGAGAGAGAGAGAAAGAAAGAGAGACACATAGAGAGACAAACAGAGAGACCGAAAGAGAGACAGAGAGAGAGAGAGACAGAGAGAGAGACAGACAGAGACACTGACGGATCCCCAGGCGTTGACGGAGCGGTTGTAGACGAAGAGCTCTGGCCAGACGTTGTCCAGGAACCAGGAGAAGTTCTTGCACTGGAGGCGGTGCTTGATGGCCTGCCTCTCACTCAGGTCCCCCACGTCCAGATCCTGTCAACGACATGCTCCAACCGTCAAGAGATGGACGCAGGCAACTTCA
This sequence comes from Theodoxus fluviatilis, assembly GCA_034096865.1. Classification (NCBI taxonomy): domain Eukaryota; kingdom Metazoa; phylum Mollusca; class Gastropoda; order Cycloneritida; family Neritidae; genus Theodoxus; species Theodoxus fluviatilis. Next base: position 26,901 of record JAWQFJ010007153.1, on the reverse strand, counting down.
GGGTAGATCACTGAATGTGTTCATCTTCGCTGTTTACGTCCACAGGGGGTGAAATCTTTGACATGTAAATTCACATGAAAGTCCATTTGTTCTTGAGATAACGGGTGGTTTCCTTGGATGTGCATTGGCTACGAATTCTTTCATTCGTTCATCCAAACTTTTTTGCTCTTTCTATACTCCCCCCCCCCAAAAAAATGTAATTTGTCCATCCAAAATTTCATTCTCTCTATTCTCTGATAATTTTTAAAAATTTGTTAATGAAAATTTTTTTTTGCTCTATTTTCCTATAAAGTGGGTCTTTTTCTTTTGGTTCATCCACAGTTTTCTTCTCTCTTTATTTTCTTTCCTCCAAACTTTGATTCTCATTTTATTTCCCGATAACGGTTTTATCCCCACTCGTTTAGCCAAAAGTTTTTTTCTCTCGTTATTCTCCTATAAAGTAAATACTCCCCCCCCCCTCCCCCCGAACATAAGACAGAAAACAGACAATAATAACCGCAGGAACACTGTAGTCATCGGACAGAAAGTAAAACTGGTAGATGAATCGACGGCAGTAACGTCGCATTAATGAAAGAAGGACAAAAGGTTTCGGGGGAAAAAATCTATGAATTTGGCGGAAGTTTCCAAGACAATGATAAATTCAACATTTCTGGTCTTAGGACCCTTTTTCAAATCAATTCAAGTGAAGACTATTCAAAATTTCTAGTCGTAGATTCTGCCAAATCGAGACGAGACGAGTCGAGTCGAGTCGAGTCAATCAAGTCAAGTCAATCAAATCAATCAAGTCAATCAAGTCAAGTCAAGTCAAGTCAAAACAATTCAACATTTCTGGTCGTATACCTCTTCTCAAGTCAAGAATATTCAAAAAAATTTCGTAGGCAAGACTTGACAAAGGGTCTACGACCCGAAGCTTTGATTTGTTTTTGTCTTGGGAACACCCACCATACCCAGTACACACTACGGGGGTTTGTTTCAAAAAGCTTCTGTTCCCCGTAAAGCAAAAGCTTTGGGACCAAAGAATTGCAGAAACCACTCGCCTTCATCTCGGGGAAGTTGTCGTAGACGAAGGCTCTGTGCTCTGGCTCCATCCACACCTCGATGAGACGCTTGTAGTTGAAGATCTCCGTCTGCCTGCGTCCGTCGGGGAAGTTGTAGGGTTGCGTCCTGGCAATGTGTCCCACCTTGGAGCAGGGCAGGTGCAGCAGTCGTCCTCCACACATCCACACCTGTAATTACAGGTAGTCACCTGGCTTCGAAGGCCGACATGTGATGAGTTAAATGAAGGAATGTTTGTGATCAACCAAGACACACTTGTCAGTCATGGTGTATCCAGGGTACTTAGGGACAAATCAAGACACATCCCTACTCACTGAGATCAAACCTGTATCCAGTCAAAGCATAGTGTAATCAAAAGAGTATACATGTAATCAAACAGAATATGCCTACAATTCACCACGACACAACTGCAATCAGTCAAAACACACCTGTAATCAAAAAGGGTACACCTGTAGTCAACCAGGCTGCACCTGTGATCAGGCAGTATCTACCTGTGATTATGCAGGAAAATTTTCATAGCCCTGTAATCACTGTCACAATCGTGTACTCACTGTCACAGCCTCGTTCGTACACAATGTCACGGACCTGTTCTCACTGTCACAACCCTTACGCATTATCACAGCCCTGTTCTCTTGTCACAGCCCTGTATGCATCGTTACAGCCATGTACAAATTGTCACAACCCTTTACACATTGTCACAACCCTGTACACATTGTCACAACCATGTTCTTACTGTCACAACCCTTTACGCATTGTCAGGGTCCTGCATGCATCGTTGCAATCGTTTATTTATCGTCACAGATCTGTACCCACTGTCACAACCCTGTACTCATTGTCACAGGTCT
>JAWQFJ010007153.1:0-22500 GCA_034096865.1 Theodoxus fluviatilis | reverse complement strand
TCCTTTGTCTGCTCATTCTGGTGTGCAACTCATGGTGTTGTGAATGCAGAACTCATGATGTCGTGGGTGTCGAACTCATAGTGAAGTGGGTGTAGAGCTCATTGCGTAGTGGGTGTCGAACTCATGATGCAGAAAGTGTAGAGCTCATGATGTAGTGGGTGTAGAGCTCATGATGAAGTGGGTGTAGAAATCACGGTGTAGTGGGTGTAGAGCTAATGATTTAGTGGGTGTAGAACTCATTGTGTAGTGGGTGGGAGGAGTCCATAAAAATCCTATGAGATTTGTTGAGTTGTTTACTTCTTTATATCACCTTAAAGATGTCGCAAAGAGATAGTTCAAACATGTGGTTTGCTAATTTGAAATATTTTCTCTTAAAGCATGGTTGTGAACATGTATGGACATCCCAGAGGGTCAGCAACAAAAACGATTTCCTAAAATTGTTAAGAGGGAAGATGAAAGTTATCACCAAACCCAGACCAAGCATATATGCTAGCAGGAGATATATTTTTAATAGCACATTCAAACGATTTCGATTCTTTGAAAATTACTTAAGTTTAGTGATCACGGTAATATTTCAGGACTGTTTGAATTGCGTCAAATTAGGCATATGCAAAATATGCACTCACAAAAACATGCACTGCGTTGCCGACTGCACATGTACAAAAATGAGGGAGGACGAATTTTTTTTTTTTACTGTAATACCCCGTCTATAAATATATTCGCGTAATATACCTGCATCGAATGAACTTGAAACGAAATCAGGACACACTGATTTATTTGTTGACGAGTACTGAACAATCAACAATTTGGGCTGTGTGTTTGTACTTAGTTCATGCAGTTAAGTGCCGAAACAATGCTCTGTTGGAAACTCAGTATTATATTCCGGAACGGGTTCGAGGCCTAATAGGCAAAGTATTTGTTGTTGTTGTTGTTGTTGTTGTTGTAAACCTCAAAGTTGTCTACTGCTTTTCCAGCACAGTCTCTGGATCTACGAATGATCCTATCTTTCCTTCCCTTGTCCAGTTTGGAGTCGTTCCCATCCCAACAGAAATGCGGAATGAAACTACACCGAGGCCGCGGTAGCCTGCCTACTATAAAGCATATACAACTGGAGTGCTTTCCTGATATTTTGAGGTCAATACGTGAATAGGACAAGGAGTTTTTTTCAAGGGTTCCATTACATAAATCAAAATCATCTAGAACAAGCTCCGTCATAGTTTTTCAAACCTGCAGTCGCTTGAGGCTAGTGAGGCTGAATGAGTAGAAGTCGGAAACATTCGCGGACACTGTACCCAAGTTTTGAAATCTTGGCCTTACAGTCACGTGACTCGCACGCCCGGGGAGTTATGCTAAGATCCGACCGCGTTAATGTATCTGCGTTTTGTGACAAACGTCTTGCTCGGCGGTACTGTACTCCGGTACCTTATCGGTCCGCGTGATTCGGGTGTAATCTTAAGCTAAACGACGTTTATAAATGTCCGTTCTCGCGAGAAATGCCGAGATTTGAAACTGGGGTACAGTGTCCGCGCATGTTTCCGACTTCGACCATTTCAGCGCTAGTGAGTGCGACGTTTGAAGCTGCACTGATCCTAGAGATCCATCATCAACCAAGGTGCCTTACTCACATGATGGTTTCTTCCCATCCAGGAGTAAAACGAGTGCCTGTGAGAGCTGAGCTGGTAATTTTGTAAAAGCCAACTTTGCAGCGTTCATCCACAGCCTGCTTGCATGCTCCCCAGAGAGTTGAGATGTGTTGAAGGGATTGATTGAGTAGCACAGGGGTTAAATTTGTGCACTTTGAGCACCCATCAACTGATGGAAAGTCGCAATATCAAAGTAAGAACCTTTCCTTCATTTGAAACTCTTTTGTTTCTTATTGAGAAGATGGAGTACATGTAATCTGGCTGGATCCTGAAAAGTCTAGCACGCTTACACTCGAAGACACACTTTCACGCAAGCTTCTGCACAGACGTTTAAACGTCCGTATGCTGGAACACACACTCGAGCACAGGCATTTGCATGCACACGCATACATAGACAGTCTCTCTCTCTCAGTCTCTGTCTCTCTCTCTCTCTCTCTCTCTCTCTCTCTCAGTCTCTGTCTCTCTCTCTCTGTCTCTCTCTCTATGTCTCTCTCTGTCTCCCTCTTTCTCTGTCTCTCTCTCTCTGTCTTTCTCTCTGTGTCTCTCTGTCTCTCTCTGTGTCTCTCTGTCTCTCTCTCCCCCCTCTCTCTCTGTCTCTGTTTCTCTCCCCCCCCTCTCTCTCTCTCTCTCTCTCTCTCTCTCTCTCTCTCTCTCTCTGTCTCTCTCTCCCTGTGTCTCTCTCTCTGTCTGCTGTCTGTCTGTCTGTCTGTCTGTCTGTCTGTCTGTCTGTCTGTCTCTCTCTCTCTCTCTTTCTCTCTCTCTCTCACACACACACACACTCACACATTCAAACACACACATATAGACACGCACGTACACACACACACACACACACACACACACTGACACTGACTACGATGCATTTCCCTATTGGTTGAAGTGACAATAGACGCAGCGCGTCTCCCTTCGCGATTTGTAAAGGTAATTTAATGATCCCATCGGTTCTAGTGATCTTCGTGATCAATAGCCTTACATAACCTACTAAAGCTGTTAGGTTTTATTTTATTTATTTATCTATATAATCTATCTAATCTATCTAATCTATCTAATCTATCTAATCTATCTATCTATCTATCTATCTATCTATCTATCTATCTATCTATCTATCTATCTATCTATCTATCTATCTATCTATCTATCTATCTATCTATCTATCTATCTATCTATCTATCTATCTATCTATCTATCTATCTATCTATCTATCTATCTATCTATCTATCTATCTATCTATCTATCTATCTATCTATCTATCTATCTATCTATCTATCTATCTATCTATCTATCTATCTATCTATCTATCTATCTATCTATCTATCTATCTATCTATCTATCTATCTATCTATCTATCTATCTATCTATCTATCTATCTATCTATCTATCTATCTATCTATCTATCTATCTATCTATCTCTCTCTATAATCTGTCTATCTGTCTGTCTGTCTGTCTGTCTGTCTGTCTGTCTGACTGACTGTCTGTCTGTCTGTCTGTCTGTCTGTCTGTCTGTCTGTCTGTCTGATCTGATCTGATCTGATCTATTTATTTATTCATTTGTTTGTTTATTTATTCACTCTTTCTTGCAATAGTTCATTCATTCAGGATACATCTTGCTGCAGCACCAGTGCGTAAATATTTTACGTTTTATGGTTCTACATGTAGTTTGCAGAAAACGTCACTAATAAAAGTGCTATTCAGTTTGAATTCCACCAAAACAATCCATTCATCTCAAGACAGACTGAACGAGCTGTGAACACCATACGAGGACGGGGTGGATGATGGAGACAGGTTGCTGAAAAGTCTGCCCGCTTACAGCTTGGGTGCCTCGTTGGAACCATTGAACTGGTCTGGGCGGAAGAAGGTCTCGAAGAAGACCAGGCGCCAGTCGAAGCCATATCTGGTGAGGTAGCCGTCATGCCACGTGTACTCCAGGTTGTCGGGCTGTCAGAAAAACATTGGAGACTGACAGAATAGTGTTGAAGACTAACAGAAGAACCTTACAGACTGACAGAAGAACACTGTAGACTGACTTAAGAGCACTGTAGACTGACAGAAGAACATTAACAGTATAGACTGACAGAAGATTTTAGACTGACAGAAAAACACTGTAGACTGACAGAAGAACACTGTGGACTGACAGAAAAGCATTATAGAGTAATAAAAGAACACTGAAAACTGACATAAAACATTATAGGCTGACAGAAGAACAGTGTAGACTGACAGAAGAACAGTGCAGACTGACAGAAAAGCATTGTAGACTGACAGATGAACATTGTAGATTGACAGAAGAACATTGTAGACTGACAGAAGAACAGTGCAGACTGACAGAAAAGCATTGTAGACTGACAGATGAACATTGTAGATTGACAGAAGAACAGTGCAGACTGACAGAAGAACAATGTAGACTGACAGAAAACCATTGTAGTCTAACAGAAAACATTGTAGTCTGACAGAAAAACATTCTAGACTGACAGAAGAACAGTGCAGACTGACAGAATAACATTGTAGACAGACAGAAAAACATTGTAGACTGACAGAAGAGTATTAGTCACAGAGTTTCAAGCACACGGACATGTTAATGCTAAGGTTCGGAACAAACGATTCTCCTATGCTTCGATTTTCAGTGTCGGATCCTTGTTCTTCGTTATCGATAGAGAAAAAATTATGAGAGAAATCGTGACGTGTTTATGTCAGTTCCCTTTATTCTATGTTCTGTGGTACTTGTGCGTGTCACATCATGTACATCGTGTTCAGCAATGCATGTCAGGTCTTGTTTAATTAATCGTGTCAATTCACGTCCTGTCACTTTGTGTCATGTGATGCTGCAACATGTCGTGGAGAGACGCGTGACGTGTAATAGTACCAGGATGTAGTCCAGAGTAGACAGCGCCACCGTTTTCCTGTTCTCCTTGATGGCCTGGAGCAATGGCTGCAGCCTGACAAAGACAGAGAGGTCAGAATGCCTTGCTCGCAGACGTTTGTTTCTTGAACATAAACAACCCCGGTCCACCCCCACCTGACATCATCCCCCACCCCATCCCATCCCCACCCCTAGCCCACCCCATCCCACCCTATTCCCACCCTACTCCAGCCCATTCCCATCCCCATCCCACCCCATTCCCATTCCCACCCCAACCTACCCCACTCCCACCCCTCCTCATCCCTAGCCCCCTCCCCACCCCCATCTTCACCCTTCCTCACCCCATCCCATTTCCCCACTCCATCCTCTACCCATCCCCACCCCATTCCACCCAATCCTCATCCCAGCCAAGCCCAGCCGCGACCACCCCCATTTTTCTCCCATCCCAGCCCATCCACAAATCCCTCCCTCCCCCCCCCCCTCCCCCCCCCCCCCCCCCCGTTGATTGGGGCAAAGAACAGACCCTGCACTGTTCGTACATTACATTGCGGCTTTGCTCGGGGCGCGTTGTTTTAAACTGAAACCTTGCAAGACCTTGCAAGGAATCGACCGGTGTCAGCATGTGTCAACATCATGAAATCTGATGTAAAGGCCGGTGTCAGCATGTGCCAACATCATGATATCTGATGTGAAGGCCGGTGTCAGCATGTGCCAACATCATGAAATCTGATGTGAAGGCCGGTGTCAGCATGTGCCAACATCATGAAATCTGATGTGAAGGCCGGTGTCAGCATGTGTCCACATCATGAAATCTGATGTGAAGGCCGGTGTCAGCATGTGTCCACATCATGAAATCTGATGTGAAGGCCGGTGTCAGCATGTGCCAACATCATGAAATCTGATGTGAAGGCCGGTGTCAGCATGTGCCAACATCATGAAATCTGATGTGAAGGCCGGTGTCAGCATGTGTCCACATCATGAAATCTGATGTGAAGGCCGGTGTCAGCATGTGTCCACATCATGAAATCTGATGTGAAGGCCGGTGTCAGCATGTGCCAACATCATGAAATCTGATGTGAAGGCCGGTGTCAGCATGTGCCAACATCATGAAATCTGATGTGAAGGCCGGTGTCAGCATGTGCCAACATCATGAAATCTGATGTGAAGGAAGTAAAATGCTTGACACATGTCGACATCGGCCTATTAATTGCCAACTAGGTACGAGTCAATAGCCTTACATAGCCTAAACAGGCCGATAGGCCTTAAATTTCTTTCTATCACTTTCCTTTCTTGGGGACACATTGTGCGGAACTAAACACATGCATGGAAAGTAGCAAAATTAGCTTATTGAGTAATTTTTTCATGATCTTCCTATGTGATAAGTTTCACTGGGCATACCCGAAAGGGGAATCTGTCAAAGTCTAAAAGAACTGCTCTACAATTCCATCATGGTTTGGAAACTGTCTTTTATTTCGAAAAGTTTCCAGATTTTCTGGCAAGTGCCATTTGTTGAGAGAGTTTGCATTTTATAAAGCTCTCCCGTCAAAGTAGACGATTACATAGCATTGACGTTTACAAACTGGGGCCTGTAGAATACGAGTGTACATCGCGCAAATCACTAAGATGTAACGGCTGAAAGTTAAACGGTGTTTAACTTCTATTCTATCGCACTTTAAAAAAAAGTTTATCCCCGAAATGGTTTTTGTCAATATAAATAGACCGCGGAAAACCTCCGGTCGACACAATTAGATGGCCCAAGGATTGGCGATGTCTCGTTAACAAAAGTTCATATCGGAAAAAGCTTGTGTCGATATAAATACATGTCAAACAGTTGTCCCCAGAGCTATTTTTATCGACACACGCTTTTTCCATGACACTCTTTTCATGTAATCGTCGCAGCGGTACTCGATAGAAACAGAAAATAGAAGTCGGACGGGGTTTCCCCAGATCCATTTATATCTACATCCTTTTTTCCGACACAGACGTTTTCCAAGTGACACGGCCAGGTCACACTGGGCCCTAGACCGTCGTGTTACAAGTCCCGCACGCGTGAGAAACGAGCAATTTCTAACAATGGTCGATTCACTAACCTTTTTCTGGTAATTCCAACACAAATTTGCAGTTACATGATTTGATGTAAGTATTATCATGGGCCTGTAACAATGGTAGGTTCATCAGCTTTTTATCTGGCAACTCCAACATAAAATCACTTTTAGAGTATTTGATTGACGTATCATCATGAACCTGTTACAAAGGTAGGATTTTCTCCTTTCTTCTTCTGCTTATTCCAAAGCAAAATCGCAAATAAATCATTTGATACAAATATCATCCTAACGCAAAAGCAGTCATCGATTGTATGATTTCAGCTTTACGGATGGCAATTCAGTTGCATAGCCACTAAGCAAAAAAACAAACACACACACACACACACACACAGACTCACTCACACACACACACACATACACACACACACACACACACACACACAAACACACACACACACTTACACACACACACACACACAAACACACACACACACACACACACACACACACACACACACACACACACACACACACACACACACACACACACACACACACACACACACACACACAGAGACACACACACACACACACACACACACACATGGTAAATCCGACTGACTCTTTTGTTCTGCCGACCCTAAACATTTTTCCAATAATGAAAAAAGAAAAGAAAAAATAGAATTTGACGATAAACAAGGAACTGCGTGCTGTCCCATCTCCCCTGCCCTATGAGCACTGTCCCATTTCCCCTGCCCTATGAGCACTCACGGAACCCACTATTAATTTGAAGTTTTTAAAAACGTTTGCAGTGAAATAAAATTTGGATTATGTTTAATCTGGCCTCTCCTATTAGAAACTGACTGAGGCTATCTTACCCACTTTTTTGTGGTGTGTCGCCATGTTACCACAGCTTTTTTGCCTCTTAAAAGTCGTCATTCAATACATTTCAAATTATACGAAACACGTTTTCAAAAGAAGAAATAAACAATACAAAACGCATGCTGATTTTGTGATTATGACAATTTATCCCCCTCCCCCCCCCAAAAAAAAAAATCATGAATCTAAGTGTTATCCAAACAAACATAGATCTGGAGGACTTCGAATCATTTGCCTTTCCACAGACTTTTCATGCAAGTATAATAATTATGTGCATCATTGTCAAACAGCAAGAAAAATGCTTTCGAATCCAGGCAACCTGCATCTAAAGATGCAATCTCTCAAGGATCTGTCGAGATTCTCAGATGAGCACAAAGGAACTACATGCCAAGCTGATAAAGAAACGTTCAATGCAGGTGCCTAGAAATGTTTCCGTTTGCATTCCCAACTGAAGTCGATCAAAACATCATCATCATCGTGGTCGTCGTCGACGTCGTCGTTGTTTTTATCATCATCAACAATTATCAATCATCAATCGTCATCATCATCGTCAGCAGCAGCAGCAGCAGCAGCAGCAGTAGTAGTAGTAGTAGTAGTAGTAGTAGTAGTAGTAGTAGTAGTAGTAGTAGTAGAAGAAGTAGTAGAAGCAGCACCAGCAGCAGCAGCAGCTTTAGTAGTAGTACTCAGTCATGCTCTATTACACACAGACGACGTAGCCGATGAGCCAATCGTAAGACTCTTACTTAACGGCTTTAGCGGGTAAAACTACCCAGGTGCGAATGTCCTACTAAAACCTGAGACGGTTCAGAGGAACATGACAGACAAGCAACTGACCAGTCGATGTTGACCTCCATGTGGCTGTCGAAGATGACCACCACGTGACCCTTGGCCTGCTGGATGCCCTCCTGGCGCGCGCGGATCAGACCCAGGCGTTGGGGAAAGCGGATCAGTCGCACGAGTCCCGTTGGAAACTTGCTCCTCACGTACTCGTCCAGGGGTGCCTTGAGCTCCGCTGTAACAGACACGTGCCTGTCATGTGGGCTGTAACTCACAACCAAGTCTGTCATGTGGGCTGTAACTCACAACCAAGTCTGTCATGTGGACTGTAACTCACAACCAAATCTGTCATGTGGGCTGTAACTCACAACCAAGTCTGTCATGTGGACTATAACTTACAACCAAGTCCGTCTTGTGGGCTGTAGCGCACAATCAAGTATGTAATTTGGGCTGTAGCGCACATCCAAGTCTGTCATGCGGGCTGTAACGCACAATCAAGTCTGTCTTGAGGGCTGTAACGCACAATCAAGTATGTAATTTGGGCTGTAGCGCACAACCAAGTCTGGCATGTGGGCTGAACGCACAACCAAGTCTGTCATGTGAGCTGTAACGCACAACCAAGAATGTAATTTGGGCTGTAACGCACAACCAAGTCTGTCATGTGGGCTGTAACGCACAACCAAGTATGTAATTTGGGCTGTAGCGCACAACCAAGTCTGTCATATGGCCTGTAACGCACAACCAAGTCTGTCATGTGGGCTGTAACGCACAACCAAGAATGTAATTTGGGCTGTAACGCACAACCAAGTCTGTCATCTGGGCTGTAACGCACAACCAAGTCTGTCTTGTTGGCTGTAATACGCAACCAAGTCTGTCATCTGGGCTGTAACGCACAACCAAGTCTGTCATGTGAGCGGTAACACACAAACATCATTTGTTCTTACTGCCGCATATTCTTCAAGGTAGTAACTGAAACAAAGAGATTAACGGAACGCTGTTGAAAATGGAAAGTTCCCTATCCTATGTAATTTTCTCTAAGGCATTGACTAACAACCTTGGTTCCTCAAGTTTTGTTACACGACAATGTTCAGAATCAATCCAGATCACCTGAATCATAAAAGCGTTGACCAACAGCCTTGCTTTCACAAGGGTTGTTACAATACAGTGTTCAGAGTCAACCCAGATCGCCTGAAGCATAAAAGCGTTCGTTGACCAACAGCCTTGCTTTCACAAGTGTTGTTACAATACAGTGTTCAGAATCAACCCAAATCGCCTGAATCATAAAAGTATTGACCAACAAGTGTTCTAACGAGACAATGCTCAAAATTAACTCAGATCACCGGAATCATAAAGGAAGGCAGAAGCGGACATTGACGTAGCGTGGTAACGTCATCCAGGAGCCGTGAATGTGTTTCCGGTCTGGATAAAGTGCCCAGTAGGCTCATCATGCGCGTTCAAAGTTCACCACCAACTTGTTTTGACTTCAGTGATGTAGGCATGTCTGTATGTATGCTGCATAATTAATAGTGATCACCTGAAAAAAGGAAACGCCCCTCCGCTCCCATTTTACTAGCGCACCACTCTTTCAAGGCACGTGCCCCTTAACAGCAAAACAAAGAAAGGCGGACACTGACGTAGAGTGCTGACGTCATCCAGGAGCAGCACTTCCTGCAGGAGGGAGCGGGGCGTGCGGTTGATGACGCTGTACACGGTGCGCAGCAGGATGGAGGGCCACTCGTTGTGGAAGGGGATGATCACTGAGGCGTTGGGCAGGGAACTCTCGTCCCACGTCTTGTTCATGCACCTGCACAGGGACAGGGAGCACGCAGTGAGGGAGGGGACCTGTGGACTGATTAAATGTTCAGACACACGTTGATAAATCACCAGAAACAGAGGCTTTACTGTGGAGGGTGTAACATGCAGCCGGATCATCTCTGAGTGAAGAGGAAGAGAAGGGAATGAGACTCATGGGAGAGATGTAGACAGGGGAGCGGGGGGGGAGGGGGGTGTGGCGAGGAGAGAGAGACGGGGTATGGAGGGTTGGAGTGGGGGTCAGGGAAAGGGGGCTGTGTCGGACAATGGTGAAAGATAACTTTTTTTCATAGTACATTGAGCTGAAAAATTAGCACATTTATATCGATGCTTTTTGTGCCTAACACAGGAGGCGTAGGCAGGGGGTTAAACATGTTTGTGTCCATTTCTACTTTGCCATTCCACCAACAAAATCACCAACTACGGGGATGATGAAATCAATCTATAATCTGGGATCTTCGGGGCAGTGAACTGGGAAATGAAGCCCTCACAGCCTCACCCACGGTGAGTCAACTCCTTCTGCGTCTTTGGTCTCATTTTCTCTGCACACTTCTACTGGACACGGCACTGGTCGCAACAGGTCGACCCGAAAAGGCAACAAGGTGAGGCTCCAGAGAACATTACCTGCACACAAGCCTCTTTGTGGGTGTTGCGCGCAAACACAGACATGTCGAGGCAAAACAAATCGGGCTTACGGAGAGCTGGGTTCACGGAAACGACCACTAAAGAGAAAACACTCCATCAAGCCGCGATCTCAACAAACACCATTGTGTGTAACATACTGCCGAGGCCGCTCGATATCGTTCTCCTCAGCTTTCACGTGATCGAATTCTCTTACGGCGACCTGTGAAGTCCGCTCGATATCCACCTCGTCTGTTCCAACGGCATCGAAAATCTTTTACGGCGATCTGTGAAGTTCTGGTGCTGTAGAATAAGTCTCCTTGATGGTAGACTTAATTTTAAATCGACAGACATCAAGGGTTCCCTTTATCAAATATCCATGTAATGATTCGTGCGCGTGACTTTTCAGTGACACAATGAAGAATACGCCTAGGTTTCGTCTAGAATGAATGAGTGAATGTGGACTGCTTAAAGGCCTGTCAGCCTTATATGGCTATGCACGGCTTCAACATTTGCTTATAAAAGTGATAACATGAAGTAAGATGTATATATTTGTAAAATATACACACATGTATTAAAATAACCTGTACACATATCCTTACACAGCAACTGACAGATATGTACATGTGTACTCATGCGTGAACAATACACCACATATGAAAAATTCCCGCTAGAGCCTCCACGAGATGCCCTACATCTGGAGTCAAGCTGTGGCCGAGTGCCTTGCGAGCTTGACCTGCAGTCACTTGCAAAAGCGGGTGCGGAGATCCAAGCTGCGCGGATTCTAGAGTTGCATCCCTGAGCAAGGTGCTTTAGGGGCACTGTTTCTCCCCACCCAGGCAGAAAACGCGTACCTGTTAGGGCGAAGCTGGATAGTTGTGAAAGCTAATTCTGGCGCGTCCATCCGCAGCCTGGTTGCATGCCCCACAGGGAGTTGAGTAGGTGTTGGAGGGATACAAAGAGGAGCCCGATGACCAGGGGGTAAAATTGTGCGGTTTGAGCATCCATCAATGGGTGGAAAGTCGCTATATTAAAATGAGCATCTACATAAGAACAACATTAATAAATTCCTAATGCTCTTTCTTTCTTTCTTCATGCATTCATTCATCATTTATTATTTCCTTCATTATTTCATTTACCCATGTGTTTATTCATTCCTTTATTTATTCCTTTATTCATGCGTTTATTCATTTGTTTATTCATTTGTTTATTCATTCATTCATTCATTCACTCATTGATTCATTCATTCGTTCATTAATTTATTAATTCATTCATTTAGTCTTTCCTGACGAGCCGTGAGGTGCTTCACAAGGCACCTCTTTTATGTTTCGTGTTTTGTTTTATGCCTGCTATGTTAAGTAGTTGTATTTAACTCTTTTTTGTTTCAACTGTACAGTGTACAGAATGCTTTGTAAGAATGTGGACGTTTCATTGTAAACGCCATGAGCTTGCCTTTTAGGGAAGGTATGTGCGTATTAAGTAATCTGTATTATTATTATTATTATTATTATTATTATTATTATTATTATTATTATTATTATTATTATTATTATTATTATTATTATTATTATTATTATTATTATTATTAATTCATTAATTACTTTATTCATTCATTCACTCATTCGTTAATTAATTAATTAAATAAATAATTAATTCATTAATTACTTTATTCATTCATGCATTTATTTGTTTGTTTGTTTATCTATCTATCTATCTATCTATCTATCTATCTATCTATCTATCTATCTATCTATCTATCTATCTATCTATCTATCTATCTATCTATCTATCTATCTATCTATCTATCTATCTATCTATCTATCTATCTATCTATCTGTCTGTCTATCTGTCTGTCTATCTGTCTATCTGTCAATCTGTCTATCTGTCTGTCTGTCTGTCTGTCTGTCTGTCTGTCTGTCTGTCTGTCTGTCTGTCTGTCTGTCTGTCTGTCTGTCTGTCTGTCTGTCTGTCTGTCTGTCTGTCTGTCTGTCTGTCTATCTATCTATCTATCTATCTATCTATTTATTTATTTATTTATTTATTTATTTATTTATTTATTTATTTATTTATTTATTTATTTGTTTGTTTGTTTGTTTGTTTGTTTGTTTGTTTGTTTGTTTGTTTGTTTGTTTGTTCGTTTGTTCGTTTGTTCGTTCATTCTTTGTTTGTCTGTTTGTTTGTTTGTTTGTTTGTTTGTTTGTTTGTTTGTTTGTTTGTTTGTTTGTTTGTTTGTTTATTTATTTATTTATTTATTTATTTATTTATTTATTTATTTATTTATTTATTTATTTATTTATTTATTTATTTATTTATTTATTTATTTATTTATTTATTTATTTATTTATTTATTTATTTATTTATTTATTTATTTATTTATTTATTTATTTATTTATTCTATTCTATTCTATTCTATTCTATTCTATTCTATTCTATTCTATTCTATTCTATTCTATTCTATTCTATTCTATTCTATTCTATTCTATTCTATTCTATTCTATTCTATTCTATTTTATTTATTTTATTTTATTTATTTTATTTTATTTTATTTTATTTTATTTTATTTTATTTTATTTTATTTTATTTTATTTTATTTATTTTATTTTATTTTATTTTATTTTATTTTATTTTATTTTATTTTATTTTATTTTATTTTATTTTATTTTATTTTATTTTATTTTATTTTATTTTATTTTATTTTATTTAATTAATTTAATTTAATTTAATTTAATTTAATTTAATTTAATTTAATTTAATTTAATTTAATTTAATTTAATTTAATTTAATTTAATTTAATTTAATTTAATTTAATTTAATTTAATTTAATTTAATTTAATTTAATTTAATTTGATTTAAATTAATTTAATTTATTTATCTCTTCCAAATATGGGTTCTTCATCGTGGTACAAGATGCAGGTCTGGGAACGTTGAAATGCGAAACGCCTGCCACATTTCTGAAGCAATGGTTCGTGTACTTGTGCACCTCATGCAAAGTACAAAATAGTATCGCATTTAGTGAATCCCATTATGAACAATCGTAGCTGTTTTGTATGACGTACAAGAGAAAGATCCAAACTTACTCTGGAAAAAGAATACACATATCAAATTCCTCAGCGAAGGATTACTTCCCCATGGGATCGTGTGTTTCCGTGTCGACCTCCATGCTCGTAGGTCGACAGAATACTTACCCTGGAAATCTGGAGTCGGGAACCATTCTGTTGAGAGGAATGAGGTCACTGGCAAGGATGTTGACCCTGTGGGTCTCCATGACCTCCTTGACCTTGTTTTTCTCCCCTGTGTGAAAGGTCAAGCCATGACCTAGCTCCCCCATGCGTGTCAGATCGTTGTGACCGTAGTCGTCAATTAGAGAGTTACCGGTCTTGGCTCCCTTGCGGAATTCTTCCGACGACAGAAGGCGCTCCGGCATTTGGCTTGTGTGCACTTCTGCCGACAAGAAAGATGGAATGAGAGAAGGAAGGAAGTACAGATGAACACAGAATGGGAGGTAATTAGATGTGCGCAAGTGGAGACAAAAGAGAGGAGAGGAAGGGAGAGGAAGAATGAAGAAGACAGGTTGGAAGAAATGAAAGGAGGGGGGAAGGAAGAAATGCTGGAGGGAAGATGTAGAGGAGGGAGTAACAATCGAGGAAACAAATGGAAACAGGAACTAAATCAGGCATGCAGAAAGGCAGAAAAGCAGGACGGAAGGCAGACAGACAGGAAGGCAGACAGACAGGAAGGCAGACAGACAGGTAGGCAGAGAGACAGGAAGGCAGACAAACGGGAAGGAAGGTAGGCAGGCAGCCGGGCAGACAGACGTGCAGAAACGCAGACAGGCAGGTAGAAATGCAGACAGACAGACTGACAGGCTAGAAGGCAAGCAGGCAGACAGTCAGAAAGAAAGGAAGGAAGGAAAATATTCAAGATAACAGCATTTCATATTCCTGTGCAGGATCTTCCCTGGTCACAATAGGAAATTATTATATTTTATTTAATATATTTCTATCTACCTTTTATTTGTATGCTATCGTAGTCTGCACTTGACAAAACAATCATGCGGATGAATGTAGACGACTGATAAAACTTCCCTCAAGACCACAGAGAGGTAAAAATTGAAGTTTTCTGTGAGGTCTTTATCATTTCTAATGCGCTCAGAGCCATTACAAGTATCAAAAACACACACACCAAAAATCAAGCGATATCTCATCGGTATTTCAACCTTGTGTTAAGATATTTTATCATCTTGAAACCTGGGAGAGAAACTGCTGCAAGAGTAATTCTAAACTGCAGTCTTCGATTATTTCTCCATAAAAAATATCAATAATAATGTTTTAGCTTAGTTTGGGTACACACGCTCTTGTGCTAGAGAGCCATAATTTATTATTTTTTCAATACTCGTAAATTCCCAAAAGTAAATACGTGAGAGATGTCCATCGAAAACTTAAGCCAGACTATAAACTATTTTATTTAAGGTCAGTCTTTTTCTCCAGCTTATACCAAAACCACGGAATGCACACTCCTGTTCGAGTATGTTTGTTCATTCCTTTCCTCCTTCTACCCACCTTTTCATCCCCCCCCCCTCCCCCCTAGTCATGATAACTCATTTCACACATGCCTATGCCAGCATAACTCTGATCACACCTCTAGTGCACACCAACTAAGCTATTATTATTTTGTCATAAATTCTCTTTGCTGACCATAAAGTTTCACCTCCAATGCTGAATGGAATATAGTACGACTTTTCTCGCAACACGCAAGTTAGAATCTGCAATGATCAGACCCCTGTGTGTTGGTGGCTACAAGAGATTAACTTCGTCTCCTGACGTGATTCGGAAAATAATCAGGGAAATGGAGACTTGCTGTGACCAGTTCTGGTGCTTTTTGTGATCAGTGATCTTTCATAGCCTGCAAAGGCCAATCAGCCGTAAACCTTCATACACCACATCATGCTGACCAGTCTTGACTTCATTCCGGGATCTCGACGCGGCACGGTGGCGCCCTAGGTGGTCACTTCCGTCTTCTGCAGAGTGAGAGAAAACTGACATAGAGACTGCTTATAGAGAGCTACAATGGAAAACATTCATGACCACTGAGACATTGTTTATTTGTTTGCTTGTTTCTTTGTATCACGTGTCGTTTGTTTATTTGTTTCCTTGGCTGTAAAAATCCTTTAAGCACATTCGATTACCAGAAAACGACGATGAACGTGATTTTTAACAAGTTTGGTGCTAATTTCAAAGATCTTTTGGACGCTAACCATAAAGTGCTAGGAAATGCATTTGACACCTCTTGAAAGGAAAGAGTGTTATAAAAGTGGACATCCAAAGCTTGAACTCACCAAGCTGGCTCTTCTCAACAAACAGTTCCTCTACACGACGGTGCCTCAAATTGCTGATTCCATCTTCTGTGGAAAATATACATGTACAAGGGACTGTGGAATTGTAAACATTACGCATGAAAGCATTATTGTCAAATGGGCGTTCAAAAATGCTTATTTCAAGAATAACACTGAAAGGAAATGCAGAAAGGTATAATTCAGAAACCTTCTCTCTCTCTCTCTCTCTCTCTCTCTCTCTCTCTCTCTCTCTCTCTCTCTCTCTCTCTCTCTCTCTCTCTCTCTCTCTCTCGTGTGTGTGTGTGTGTGTGTGTGTGCGTGTGTGTGCGTGTGTGCGCGCGCGTGCGCGCGCGTGTGTGTGTGTGCGCGCGCGTGTGTGTACGTATGTGTGTGTGAGTGTGTACGCGCGCGTGCGAGTATGCATGTGTGAGTGTGTGTGTGTGTATGTGTGTGTGTGTGTGTGTGTGTGTGTGTGTGCGTGTGTGTGTGTGACACAAGGTACGGCATACATGTTACGATTTCCTAGTAGTCGATGCATTATCACAGAATCAGCACAGGTGCCATGAACTAAATATAATGAAAAAGGTTTATGTGATTATACAGGTGAAACACAGGTGATTGCCTAGGTGATAGGTGTTTACATAGGTGATGCAGAGGTGACTTGAATGTGATTACATGGATGACGACATAGTTGATCGCATACGTGATTACATAAGCTAATCATTCTTAAGAACACCTTATATTTTAGAATTAGTATTGATTCTACAAGTTTCAAACAGTCAGGGAATGCGTTCCACATTGTAGCTTCATATTATGAAGAACCTGAATTCGAAACATGAGTTGCACGTTGTGGAAAAAGAAAAAAAAATGGCGGCAGAATCACGGTGACGTACCCGGATGACTCAGCGGCGTGAAGTCGAGGAGGTTCAGGAGACCAGTGGTGGTCAGCACAGTCAATGCCAGCAGCACGCAGAACGCCATCATGGTCCCGTAGCGAGCTGTCAGCTTCATGGTGGCTGGAAATCCGTCAGTTCACTCTTGGAGAGTCAAACCTGCACTGAGCTCATTGCCTTTCTGCCACTAGCGATCTCACTGACCCACAGCGTGGTGTCGTCCACTGTGTTTGCACTAGAACTGTCCGCAGCTTCTTCTCAGCTCAGCTCAGAATGGAGATTTTGGATGGGAACGATATGCGTGCAACGGCAACTTCACACGTCACATAATGAAAAGAAGTCACTAACACCTCTTCATATCCGATTCGCGAGTTTCTTTTCTCTTTTTTAGCATCTGGTTAGCAAAAAATCCACAGCGTCGACGGTCCCTTGAATGTTTACGTCAGGGAGTATAAACCTTTTTTACGCAATTTGCAACTTGAAACTTTTGTCAGCGTTAGTATCTGCTGCTACATATGAATCACAGATAATCGTGAACAAATAGCTATGAAGAGATTGATGTCTCAGACACCTTTTCAGAACAAATCGATGAGCTCCATCAGTTTTAAATACTACCACATTTGTAAGAAAAAGAGAATGGACGAACAGTCAAATATCTATAGTGAGGCATCTTTCAAAAGGAAAAGAATCACTGCTGCTTGTAACAAGAAGTAGCTCGTGCAGGATCCGCGCACTTTGCTGTGAAGATGTGAAGGCTCGTCAGTCACAGCGGTTTTTCACCAAGGTCATTTGGGGTTTGATATTTAATCCGAAAAATGTTGCGTCGTTTTCATCCACTGTCGCATCGAATTGGAAATGCGAGACCTTCGCCCCTGAAACAAAGCACAAAACAAAAAGGGAATTAAAATCGACAAAAATACACTGTGTTGACTATCGTTTCCGTGTGAAGAATCAAATATAGTTGTGGAGGAGGGGGAGACATTATCGTAACCTTTTTGTCATTTTGTTAGTGCTGTCTTTATAATTTACAAAAAAAATAATTCAAACACTTATTTAGGAAAGAACATTACATATAAATGTACGTACAGCCATATATAATTATCATCACCATCACCATCATTATCCTCATCACCATCACCACCATCATCAACAGCAGCAGCAGCAGCAGCAGCAACAACAAATTTTAAATCAGATTCTTGTTGTATAAAGGAGGGAAGGGAGAAGATTGATTGAGGAAGACGATGTGTGTGTGTGTGTGTGTGTGTGTGTGTGTGTGCACGTGCGTGCGCGTGTATAAGTGTGTATGCGTGTGTGTGCGTGTGTGTGTGTGTGTGTGTGCGTGCGTGTGTGTGTGTGCGTGCGTGTGTGCGTGTGCGTGTGTGTGTGCGTGCGTGCATGCGTGTGTGTATGTGTGTGTGTGTGTGCGCGTGCGTGTGTGTGTGAGTGTGTGTGTGTGTGAGTGTGTGTGTGTGTGTGTGTGTGAGTGTGTGTGTGTGTGTGTGTGTGTGTGTGTGTGTGTAAGAGAGAGAGAGAGAGAGAGAGAGAGAGTGAGAGAGAGAGAGAGAGAGAGAGAGAGAGAGGGACCCTCCTGTCATCTTCATTTTCATGCACTTCTCCTCTATTTTGGGAATAGAACTCGTGTCCATTAATCATATTCATCAACTGGAAAGCACCGCCCATGATTTTCTAATCAGGTAATGTACCGTTTGGATACGTGCGGTATGAGCAGCAGATGAAGAAAAGATAGGAGAAAAGAGAACAGAACAGAAAAGAAAGAGAGATGAATAAATGAATTAACGAATGATCGAATGAATGAATGAATGAAGGCATGATCGAATGATCAAATGAACGAATGGACGGATGGACGGATGGATGGACGGGTGGATAGACGGATGGATGGATGGATGGACGGACGGACGGACGGACGGACGGATGGACGGACGGACGGATGGATGGATGGATGAATGGATGGATGGATGGATGGATGAAGGAAGTTTTACGGGCTCTCAGCCTGTGTAGGCAATGTAAAACGATTGATCGCGATATTCACCAAACAGAGAACTCTTTCTTAAGATTTTTCTATGGAATGCATGTCAGGAGACCGGAATGGCCGTGGCTAAATATTGTCCTGACGGACATTTAACAATTTGCAAAGGACGCTTAAAATATGACGAGACACAACTTATTGCTGGATACCCCAGTCCTGTCCCATGGGAAACAGTACCTATGCAGATGGGAGCATGGCTTGTCTCAAAACATATGTGTGATACATTACTCATACGGCCTTCCCATAACGTGAGAACATCAACACCAGGAGATGACACTGCTCCACAAACCATATTGGATGCAACTCCATGTTTCACGTCAGGAGCCAAACAGTCAAGCTTGGCGGCTTAGCCAGACATTCTACACGACCCGATGTTGGGATAATCTTAAAGTTAGACTCGTCAGTGTGCATGATTGTTGACCAGTCTTCACCAGTCCACAATTGTGATCACATGATCACTGCATTTTCCGTTTCCTCTGGAGTTCATTCACGAATGGCTCCTTTCTAGCTTTAGTGGCTCAAAGATAATTCTTCAGCAACATGTTCCTCACTGTGTCAAATGAGCCATGAATGCCAGTCTGCATAGTTTACTGCACACATCATTTCCCCAAACTGGGCCCGATTTTGATGTTAGGAGCGATGGCTGAATAATTTCCATCGTGACTTCAGCCCCGTTTCTTCGAGACATTTTGCCTTCCTTCCTCACAGCTTGGAGGACACGTAATGTTGTAAAAGTACACGCGTGGTTATAAGAGCAGGTGCAGCCATGAGTTATCCTTGTCCTGTCAGATTAGACCTCCACAGTTACGGTAAAGAACCCACAACTGTTCAAGTCTGACCTTCTACCCACCAGCTAAGTCGTTGTATTACGCGCTTTATGGTGGAAAACCCCATAATAGTCGTTTGTCTAGACACGGTAATACTTCTTTTTAAATATTGGACAAAGTGATTCACTAACGTCCGTCCGTCTCCTTCCTCCCACTCTCTCTTTCATTGTTACTCTGTTTCTTTCTGTCTCTCTCACCCCTGGGTCCCCCCCTTCCCCCCGTCTCTTTCTCCTCCCCCGTCTCTCCCCCCCCCCGTCTCTCTCTCATCTCCCCCATCTCTCTCACCAACACCGTTCCCCCACCCACCCCCACCCCGTCTCTCTCCCCTATCCCCCCCGTGTGTCTCCCCTTCCCACCCACCCGACTCTCTCCCCTCCCCCCCCCCTCTCTCTCCCCTTCCCTCCCCCGCTCTCCCCTTCCTCCCCCCCCCCGTCTCTCTTCCCTCCCCCCACCTCTCTCTCTCTCCCCTCACCCACCTCTCTCTCTCCCCTCACCCACCTCTCTCTCTCCCCCTCACCCACCTCTCTCTCTCTCTCCCCTCACCCACCTCTCTCTCTCTCCCCCCCCCCCCTTTCTCTTACACCCCTCCCCCCCCCCCCCCCCGTCTCTCTCTCTCCCCTCAGAGAGAGAGAGAGAGAGAGAGAGAGAGAGAGAGAGAGAGAGAGAGAGAGAGAGAGAGAGAGAGAGAGAGAGAGTCCATGTGCCTTCTACGTCACGTCATAAAATCACCGCCCAGTTTTTCAGCGCAAATCATTCTGACGTTAAAACCTCCACCATGATCACGATAACAACATTTCATCAAGATGTGTTGATCTGATAATGTGAACTGCAGCATCATATTTTTCTCTCTTTGGCATTTCAGTGGCTTACTATATTACTATAGGCAGCTCACGCCTGAAAAATCCACGTAGCTTTTAAGGTTACATGAAATGACTTCAGACTGTTGCACATGCTATGACAGAAACATGTTACATGCAACATACATGTATAGCCAAGATGCGTGTTTTCTCGTGCGCGTGCAGTTAAATCGAGGGAAAATATTATCACTTATATACAGCATCTCAGGTGTTTCATGATTTAGAACATGCTGTACATTTATGGTACTTTACTGAAACAGTTTTATCAGTCTGCCACTGTGAAAGCTACATACTCCTACATCGTCTTCCGTTGGAGAAATGGAGGAGATCGATTTGGGTTTCGCGATTTTTGCCGAATGACGCGAGCAATACGGAGATCAATGAAAAGAATACAAATGCCTCATCGAGACAATTTCACCATCTGAGAACACCGTCGGGAGTGCATCAGTGAAACAAATATGTATCTGTTTTAGACAGGAAGACGCAGCGTGTTTCTGTCTACGTGTCTCTACCTTGAAATATTCGCGTGTTGGGGGAACAAAGGCAGTAAGAACTCAGCACCCACCTATCGATGTATCGCCGCTGTCAAGACGACTGTGGAACGATAAGACGGGCTCAGTCTAGCTCAGGACACAACTCGCAGCCTGTTGAGAAGGTTCCTTATCGCCACTGCCAACAGAGGTCTTCTGCAAGGCTCCGTGTCCCAGATTTTACCAAACGTCAACTCGCTTGCTAGGTCAAACCTCGACTGGAAATCTTGGCCAGCAAACTTGGGTCCGCGCTAAACGTCCAGGAATTCCAAACAAGAGCATTTAGTGGATAAATATTTGGATGAATACTTGTACACGAGTGATTACCGCAGAGGGCAGCGTTTGCTTTCATATAAAAAGGATTGATTTGTACAAAATGTACAAAATGTACAAAAACTTAACAGGACATATGAAGGCCTTGTACAAACAACATGAGTGAACCAGTCTGTGATATTAGTGATTAGTTGTATACTGAGTCTTGTAGGATCAATGCTGTTGTAGAAGTATTTTATTTGAAAGGGTCTTGACAGCAGAGAATCTGTCATATTTGAAAAATATCAAGTCCATATAGCTAAGGGTTTAATGTAAAAATACATTTTGTGCATATAATATCGATGCCACGCGCTACTGATACATACATAGTATTAAACAAATGCGTCTTTTACTCATGGACTATCGAAAAAGGTGTCTCAATCCAAATTAGGTGAGCAAGGCAAATGTGTAAATGTGTGTCTGTGTGTGTGTGTATGTGTGTGTGTATGTGTGTGTGTGTTTGTGTGTGTGTGTGTGTGCATGCGTGCGTGTGTGCGTGCATGCATGCGTGCCTGTGTGTGTATGGATGCAAAGTGTGTGTTCGAATATAAGTATGTAATGGAATCCGAATACAAATCATGCAGAGCGTAGAGAGAGAGAGAGAGAGAGAGAGAGAAAGAGAGAGAGAGAGACAGACGGACACACACACATACAAACACACACACACACTTGGATATGAAGAATACACGCACCAGCGCTGCAGAATTACATATGGAGTCTACGCCCCTGCGATTTTCCCCCCGAGCCACATTGACATGCTGAGGACTGATAAGAGGAGCAACAGCAGGCGGCATTGGCTGTAAGCTTTATGTTTCACCCACACAAAAAAGATGGCAGGTCAGGCTCACATACAAACCACGGGGACAAACACACACACAAACACACACACGCACACACGCACACGCACGCACACACTCACACACACACACACACACACACACACACACACACATATCTACCATGCCAATTTCGGGGCTACCTCGTCTTTTGGAAGGCTTGCTCTTATCAATGCTTGACCCTGAGGCACTTTCGTCCTAGGGGCATCCTGCAGAAAGGTTTCACAGGCGAAGT
>JAWQFJ010007152.1:25000-29608 GCA_034096865.1 Theodoxus fluviatilis | reverse complement strand
TGACCCTTCTTTGTCTGTCGCCAGGTCCAGGATTCGGAACCAGACAGCTGTTTTACACTGTGACCCATTCGGAACGAAAATGGGAGTGAGGTAAGTTGGATGACACTTTGTGTTTTTGTGCCAGGTCAGGATTCTGTAAGCCAGACAGCTGTACACTGGACCATTGGACTCAGGACAGGACGAGCGTAGTTGATGACACTTCTCTGTGTTGTGCCAGGTCAGGATTCTGTGTAGCCAGACAGCTGTACACTGGACCCTTGGACTAGGACATGGACGAGGTAGTTGGAATGACACTTCTGTGTTGGGCTCAGGTTCAGGGATTCTGTAGACTAGACAGCGGTTACACTGGACCACTTGGACTAGGACATAGGACCGAGGTAGACGGCTGACAGAACACTTCTGTATTGTGGCCATCCAGACCACTGTCTCAGAGACCATGGTGGTAAGGACCAACTTCACTTCATTTCGGAGCCAGTGGCTGTTTGGGACATGGGACGGGTGGTCTTTACCTCCACCCTCATCAACCTGCTCTCGGGTCCATTCATCTGCGTCTCGTATGGGATGGCATTGTGTGGAAAGCACAGAATACATTCCTTTTATTTATTTATTTTTTTGGGGGGGAGGTTTTTTTTTTTGGTATTTAAATATCCTATGAAATGGCTGACCTTAGCACATCACTATTACTACTTAGATTCTTTGATGATCTGAACACATACATCTCTGATTTGGGCTACCTTTCTTAACTGATAAGCCAATGCTGAGATGTTTGTGACCTGAGTAACAGCAAACACAGCAAACGAACAAACAAACAAAATTCTTGCCTGACTTGCACACATAAATACTGTTTAGCTCAAGAATGTTATCATTCTGTGATGCTGTTTTGGTTATGACTGTAATATTTAAATTGTTGTTGATTATACTGCTATTAGTATATTGATGCCCTTTTCTGGTCTTTTACTGTTCACTGTGCACCAGACAGAGTTACATCAAAGCCAGCATTTTCTTTATAACTGTTCCGCAATAAATAATTTGTAAATAATATATGATGCCTTACACTTGTATATTAATGTGGAATCCTGCATGTCTTAGGCAAAGTTGCAAGAGAATTTGTTTGAGCTGACAAAAGTATTTGCTCATGGAGTGATGGAAGTTTTTGTGAGAGTTAAGTTTTACATTTTAAAATGGAACCCATTGAAAGGAGATGGAATGTGCATTTATGTGATCAGCACCATCAGCTGCCTCGATGTTTTCTGAGAAGTAAAAGTCTGGCTGAAAACCTCTATAATCAGGACAGCGTGCCCCTGGCGGGTCCTTCCTCAAGAGGATTGTCAGGCTTTGCCTGTTGAACACTAAGGTGTAATGACTAATCTGTTGTCTGTGTACTAGTGTAGTCTCCTCGCTCTCTCTCTCTCTCTCTCTCTCTCTCCTCTCTCTCTCTCTCGTCTCTCTCTCTCTCTGTTCTGCCTCTGTCCATATTCAGACTCCAATTGAAATACTAAAAGGGGAAATTTTAAATGTTTCATCATTAACTAGCTGCCAAAAGGAAGTACATATGGACATGTCCTTATTCTGTTATGCTTGAATTTGGAAACTGAAAAATTGTCACCTTGTCATCTCTGATAGACCATAATTTTCCAGTGAAAAGTCATCTGGTACAACTACATGTATATCAAAATGTCCTAAAATCTTATAGGAGACTAAATTTCAGGTGGTGGGGGTCACAATTAGGAAAAATCAAATTACAGTGTCTAAGAATGTTTCCAACTGATATTACCAATGATTAATACCATGAATACCAGTTTTTTTAAATAACAAATCCAGGCTGTGTTGAACCGGACAGTGCAGCAGGACTGCCAATCCGATGCATCTTTCTAACTTGCTTTGGCATGTATGCTAGATTCTGAAATCCTGCACATTTCAGGCATGCACGCATGCACGAAACACATGCACACACACACACTGCATGCACACAGTAACACACGCATACTGCATGCACACAGCCACACATTCACAACACACACACATATGCACACACAGAGTCACACAAGCACACGCACATTGCAAGCACACAGTCACACATCATACACACACCCATTCACACGCATGCACACACACACACACACTCACACAACACACACACACACACACACACACACACACCACACACACACACTACACCCACACACACACAACACACACACACACACCACGCACCCCTTAAAAAACAAAACACACCTTTTATATAAGGAAAATGACTAGGATACATACGACAAGCAAAAGAAACCACTAATGAGTTACATCATCATCATCATCATCATCATTCTCAAACATCTTCATTATTGTCCCACAACAGCCGACTCCTCCTCCTTCTCCTCCCTCCTACTCCTGCTCCTCCTCCTCCCCCTCCCCCTCCCCCCTACCTCCTCCTCCCTCACTCCTCCCACCTCCCCCTTCCTACCTCACCCTCCTCCCCACCCCTCCTCCTCCTCATCCCCCTCCTCCTCCCCTCCTCCTCCCTCCTCCTCCTCGTCCTCCTCCTACTCCTCCTCCTCCTCCTCCGCAATATTGGCATTGGACTGAGCATCCTGGTGATCCTGATGTCTGTAGCGCTGGTGCTGATAGTGGCCTTCAGTGCCATCGGAGTGTGTGAAAGGTGTCGCATGGGGGGTGGTGGCACTTACTTGTCTGGTGGCACACGTTGCTGGGAGCCAGGATCGGTGGTGCCATCGGCATCATCTACTGCTTTGGCCAGGTAGGGAGGGATCTCTCATTTCTTGGCTTAGCTGGTGTCTGCCATCATCATCATCATTATCATCATTAGCATCATTAGCATCATTAGCATCATCATCATCATTATCATCATCATTATCATCATCATCATCATCATCATCATCATCATCATTAGCATCATCATCATCATCATCATCATCATCATCATCATCATCATCATCATCATCATCATCATTAGCATCATCATCATCATCATCATCATCATCATCATCATCATCATCATCATCACTCATCATTATCATCATTAGCATCATCATCATCATCACCATCATCATCATCATCATCATCATCATCATCATTGTTGCAACATGTGTCTCTCTGTTTCACCATCTGCCTTTCTGATTTCAACAACTGAAATCACATTGTCTCCTTTCTGTGGCTGTCATGTGAACATGTTCACCTTGTTATCATCATTTATGTCATTCATTGTCTTCAATACAACACCGGCATGTGTGTTGTCACAATATGCTCCTTGCTGCCATTGTCTTCCTTCTTGGTTTTGTCATCTACATCGCTGTTGTCATCGTCCTCCCCCTGTGGGTTCGGGGTAAGAATTGACCCCCTGTGGGTTCGGGGTAAGAATTGACCCACCGCATCTCCCTACGCCAATCGTAAGAGGCGAATAACTAGGGACACCGTTACTTGATTTGCATTTACTCTACACTGATTTTAGTGATTCTAGTGCTTAATAGCCTACAAAGGCTGATAGGCCGTAAAACACCCTCTATCCATCCATCCATCTTGTCATCGTCTTTCTGCATCTTGTTGCCCTGTACCCCATTTTCTGTCTGATTTCACACCACCAACACCATTGAAGTCTCACCAGAGGCCCCATACCAGTGGTTTCAATGGTTTCTGCAAGAATGACCAGGAAAAACTGATCCATTTTTTGACTCACATGCTTGACCTTGACCTTTATATGACCTTGACCTTGGCAGGCAGTGTCGTGTTCCCTGAGTGTGATGGGCTTTGGGGAGTCCATCATGAACCTCATCAGCCAAACCAACCCCTGGATTGCACGAGGCATTGCCTTCGGAGTCATGCTACTGCTTATGGGTTAGTTTGGGCCCTTTCGTTCAGAAGCCTTCTCGCAAATTAGGACAAGAAATTAACTCAGTGAAACTATTTGTATTGCATGAAGTGTGTTTGTTATTGACTCTACTTCTGTATTTTCATATGTTCTCACTATGTTTAGGTTTTTGTTATAGATAGCTTAAGTGGATGTGAGTGTGTGTGTGTGTGTGTGTGTGTGTGTGTGTGTGTGTGTGTGTGTTTGCACACATTCATGTGTGCATGTATGTGTAGGTATGTGCACATGCATGTGGGCATGCATGTGTGTATGTGTGTGTGGGTGAAAGGTTTAAGCATATGATACACTTTTCTGCCAAATTCATAATCCAAGAAAAAAACTGCCATCAGTAAAGATTATTGTTATTGTTATTTTGTTGCTATTGTTGTTGTTATTGCAAATAACAGATCCTTGTTGTTTCTTGATGCTGAAGTGATGGATTAGGGCAATAGACATACACCATGTCTATGTTCCACTGATAGACATGGAAGAATTACCTATTTCCTCTCTCTCTCTCTCTGTGTTAACAGTAATGCAGACAGATAAATGACAAATCCTTGATCTGCTTTACAGTGATCAACGTGGCGGGAGTGAAGTGGGTGATCCGACTGCAGCTCTTGCTGCTTCTGGTCCTCTTCCTGGCTTGCATGGACTTCATCGTTGGCTCCTTCGTCCACACCGACCCTGGTACCTCTCCCTTTCTGACTCCTAGCAGGACTGCCCGCTTTGTGTGAGAGGAGTGTGTCTGA
>JAWQFJ010007152.1:5000-20000 GCA_034096865.1 Theodoxus fluviatilis | reverse complement strand
TCATCATCATCATCGTCGTCGTCATCGTCATCATTCCCATCCCATCCCATTTCTTCATCTTCTCTCTTGTCAGCGCGGTCCCAACAAGGTTCCAGTCTACGCCTTGATTGCCATCATGCTGGTCGCCCTCCTCTTCATCTGTGTGGGGGACGTCAACATGCTTGCCTCCCTGGTGACCACGGCCTTCCTCATTACCTACGCAGCAGTGGACTACTCCTACTTTGCCCTGGCCATGAGCTACGACCGCCGCCAGACCCGGGAAGCTCGATTCACGCAGAACGGATTGGCCTCCAGGTCGGAGTCGAGGCAGCTCCAGGCCAGCGAGGTGTCAGGACCAGCAACGATGGACTATGGCACACTTGGGAAACCCAAGGCTGATCATCAAGGTAGGAGGAAATGATGGGGTTTGGGTTTTATGGTGTGTGTTTTTTTTCAATCAAGTGTACGCCTGTACACAGCAGCCAGAAAAAACCCTTACAATCCCTAGGCATGGTATTATTACGTTCCCTCAAAATCATGCCAAACAATATACTTTTTAATGCTATGATCCACCATTCCACTAACTTCAAAGACTACGCTTCTTCATTGCTTAATTCTTCCTCCTCTACCCCTACAGCCAGGCTGATGATGGAGCGACACAAGGACTCCTTTGAGAAGCTGGCGGGAGACCTGGACAAACTCTTTCCAGAGCGCATGGCCCAGCGAGGACAGCCACACCTGGTCAGGCAGAGCTCCATGGGCGGCAGCACTTCCCCTGACCCCCCAGATTTCGACGCCACCAAGCGCCGCCTCTCCACAGACAATGCCGGCAGCAAGGAGGACCTGTCTGACACCACGCAGCTCATCGGTAGGTGTGGCTTGCCTGCCTTGCTTGTGGATAGATGGGAGTTACCCACCTTCCTTGTGGATAGATGGGAGTTACCCACCTTCCTTGTGGATAGATGGGAGTTACCCACCTTCCTTGTGGATAGGTGGGAGTTACCCACCTTCCTTGTGGACAGGTGGGAGTTACCCACCTTGCTTGTGGATAGGTGGGAGTTACCCACCTTCCTTGTGGATAGGTGGGAGTTACCCACCTTCCTTGTGGATAGGTGGGAGTTACCCACCTTCCTTGTGGATAGGTGGGAGTTACCCACCTTCCTTGTGGATAGGTGGGAGTTACGCAGCTTGCTTGTGGATAGGTGGGAGTTACCCACCTTCCTTGTGGACAGGTGGGAGTTACCCAGCTTGCTTGTGGATAGGTTGGAGTTACTCAGCTTCCTTGTGGATAGGTGGGAGTTACTCAGCTTGCTTGTGGATAGGTGGGAGTTACTCAGCTTCCTTGTGGATAGGTGGGAGTTACCCACCTTCCTTGTGGATAGGTGGGAGTTACCCAGCTTGCTTGTGGATAGGTGGGAGTTACCCACCTTGCTTGTGGATAGGTGGGAGTTACCCACCTTCCTTGTGGACAGGTGGGAGTTACCCACCTTCCTTGTGGATAGGTGGGAGTTACCCACCTTCCTTGTGGATAGGTGGGAGTTACCCACCTTCCTTGTGGACAGGTGGGAGTTACCCATCTTGCTTGTGGATAGGTGGGAGTTACCCGCCTTGCTTGTGGACAGGTGGGAGTTACCCAGGGGTGGAGATCATGAAGAACAAGGGGTTAAAAGGCATGGGCCAAGCACTGCACATAGAAAGTTAACAAGGGTGGGGTTGGGAAAATGGGGATAGAAAGTATGATGTGGACTCAGACCTCTGTTCTTGTGTGCCTGTACTTGTGTGTGTGTGTGTGTGTGAATGTGTGCATGCGTGTGTGCATGCATATATGTAAGTGTGTATTTGTGTGTGTCTGTGTGTGTGTGTGTGTGTGTGTGTGTGTATGTGTGTGTGTATGTGTGTGTGTGTGTGTGTGTGTGTGTGTGTGTGTGTGTGTGTGTGTGTGTGTGTGTGTGTGTGTGTGTGTGTGTGTATTTGTGTGTGTGTGAAGTTGCTTCATAAAAGGACTAAGTTACCTTTACCTATACCAGTACCTTTCTCATTACCCATACACTTACCTGTACTTTTACCCTCACCTATCTTATACATGTACCTTTGCCTGTATGATTGCAGGTGAGAAGAAGCAACCCAATACAGAAATCACACGACAGCCCAGGTCGTGGTACTCCCGCCTCTGCAACCGATGGGTCTCGCTTCTGGGGGTGAGGAACTTCATTTCCCTTTCCAACTCTAAACATTATTCTCAGAATCCAATAAAAAAAGCTTTCTTTGGTTGCTGTTGGCCTGTAGGTCAGGCTTTCCTAAGGACTGGTGCTGTTTTTGAGAAGTGTTTGTGCTGTGTACTTAGTGGTGAGTGAACTTGCCTCTACCACGCACACGCCAGGCAAGAGAGTGTTGCATGATGGGAATGGAGATGTTGGTCCTGGTCGAAGCTCAGAGTAACGTTATTATTAGCTGTTGCTGTCAATGCTTTGGTTTTTCTTTTGTTTCATTTGGTTGTTGCTGTTGCTGGTGTTTCTGTAAATGTCAAGAGACTATTGCATGATGGGGAAGGAGATGTTGCCCCTGGTCGAAGCTCAGAGTAACTTTAGTGCAAGCTATTGCTGTTACTGTTCAGGTTTTTCTCTTATTTGGACCACCCAGCATTCCGTTCTCGATCAGTTCTACCTGTCAGAGGGGCATGTTCCAGGACCATGCTAAAGTGCTTTAGGCTCTGAAATCTCTTCAGCCATGGATTCCAGCTGAAGTGGGCGGAATCAAGGGGCTTGAAGTTGAACAAAGCGTGGTTATCAGTATGAGTCGAGAGTTGTCTCCCCTTTGACCACAAATCTCACTGACGAGTTTCGTCAGGTGAATCCCAGGGCAGTGATACGCTGGAGTAGGCCCAGAAATCTCTTCAGCCATGGGTTCCAGCTAAGGAGAGAACCATCAAGTGGCTCCAGCAAGGTGTAGTTCTCTGTCGGAGTAGAGAGTTGTCTCCCCTTTGACCACAAGTCTCACAGGACTCCTGTGTGAGGAGCGTGTCCCAGGACTGTGACGTGCTGGTCAGAGGGAATCGCCAAGGCGTCCCCTTGTCTTTCAGTTTTCTTTCTTTTTCTGTAAGTGATGGCTAGAATCTTGGAGGCCCTTTCAATAAAGTTCAGTTCAGTTCTCTCTCTCTCTCTCTCTCTCTCTCTCTCTCTCTCTCTCTCTCTCTCTCTCTCTGACTGACTGACCAATTCTTGGGCTCCCCACCCCCACCCCCAAGATAAGCCTGCCATCTGGTACATCTGGAACACTCCTCCACTCCTTTTCAACCCAAAACATTCCTATTTGCCTCTTGAACTCTGGTTCGACCCCTTGCCTTGTTGATAAATGGTGCGTGATGTTATCTCTGGCCACAGTTTTGATTGCAGAAAACTAACAGAGTGTGATGGATGTTTTGAGAAAAGTCGTTAAAAATCCCGGAAAAGCCGGTCGTAAGTGGCGTCAGAGGAGTCGTCGTAAATGAGAGGGCAGATAAAGAATAAACACTGTCCATCAGCTGCATTCCAGTCTTAAATGAGGGGGAGGCGTAAATGAGGGGGTTCTAATTCAGGGGCTCCACTGTGGTACATCCGAAAAGAGCGGAAACTCTGCTTTATGTGGATACCCGTCATGCATAGAGTATGAGTTGTGGTCTGTCAGCGATTTGTCTTCCAATGACCGACCTCGAGGCAGAACTGTTTCACAGTGTGGCTTACTTCTGGCTATTTACTGCATCTTCTAACCAACACAAGTAGGAGCCCAAAGTTAATATGATTTTTACATGTTGCTATAATGAGTGCTTTAATACATAGACTTCCGACTTGTCATACCAGAAAATGAGTAGATTTTTGCGAATCGGCAAGAAAAAGAAAAAGGAAACGCATTTGCATAAAATTTAATTATTGCTCAGTTTCTATAGCGATGAATGGTCACACACAGTCATAATCAGAGATAATTTTCACAAAAATGGAGAAAAATAATATGCCGCATACGTAAATACAACAGCAATAGTACAGATAAACATACTTCACATACGCCAAAAATGAGCTGTGGGAAAACTTTAGGATCGTCCACGAAGAGGTCGATTTCAGAGCAGAAATGTATAGAACAAAGCCACTAAATGACTAATCCACACGTGCGCAAGGTCACCGCATCATCTACGGCTGAGTGCCATAGAGATACAATTGGCTAAACAGGGCGATTCTGTCGTAGCTGCAATGCCCTGAAAGATTGATGCCGAGTGCCAGGGTGTCTTGTTGCAGACGGTGGTGTGTCTGGTGATCCTGTTTGCCACGCAGTGGATCTTTGCCCTGGTGGAACTGTGCATCTTCTTCATCATCTACTTCTACATCGGCCAGGCCTCGCCCGGCTACTTCCCAGGTGGGACTTGGGCGTGTGATGTATGCAAATGTCCGCATGTAATTATGCAAATGTCTACATGTGCTTATGCAAATGTCTACATGTACTAATGCAAATGTTTGCATAGGTGCTACAAATGTGTGTATTGAAAATATAACAGTGTTTCATTAGATAATCAAGGCACTCCAAACGATGCTATTATTTTGCTGAAAAGTGTGGACTAGAGAGAGTTAACTTTAAATAGAAAGAAAAAGAACTTGCTTCTTTTCTTTCTTTTTTTCTTTTCTTTCTTCTGTATTGGATGTAGTGGAGTGAATGTCCCATAATGCTTTAGATAATCACAAGAGGTTTGCCAAGGGTGTTG
Source organism: Theodoxus fluviatilis (assembly GCA_034096865.1). Classification (NCBI taxonomy): domain Eukaryota; kingdom Metazoa; phylum Mollusca; class Gastropoda; order Cycloneritida; family Neritidae; genus Theodoxus; species Theodoxus fluviatilis. The sequence goes on along the minus strand of JAWQFJ010007152.1, from coordinate 15,295 downwards.
CTGGTTGTTCATGTTCATATCATTGGTTGTTGATTGAGTTACATTTTTACCATGGATGATCACACAGTGTTGACTCTCACTACAGGGATTGCAGAATTCAACCTGTATGAGTGGATAAAAGAGGGAGTTCAGAGGTGTTGCAGGTGAGTTGTCATGTTGTTCTCTCATGAGCTTGCTCAGGCTCCAGATAGATCAGTGGGTTATATATTTTATACACACGACAAGTTCCAAATCAAACTTAAGCTTTGAAGAGTATTTTCACTATTTCACTCATAGAAATGGGTTTTGGCTGCAGTCAGAATGAATGAATGAAGAAAAGAATGGAGTTTTACGGCCTATCAATTTTTGTAGGCTTTATAAGGCCATTGATCACAAAAATGCCTAGAGATGGTTAGAGGAAGGGCAAGTCAAGGCGCATATTCTCTAGAGATGGTTAGAGGTAGGGCAAGTCAAGGCGCATATTCTCTAGAGATGGTTAGAGGTAAGGCAAGTCAAGGCACATATTCTCTAGAGATGGTTAGAGGTAAGGCAAGTCAAGGCACATATTCTCTAGAGATGGTTAGAGGTAAGGCAAGTCAAGGCACATATTCTCTAGAGATGGTTAGAGGAAGGGCAAGTCAAGGCACATATTCTCTAGAGATGGTTAGAGGAAGGACAAGTCAAGGCGCATATTCTCTAGAGATGGTTAGAGGAAGGACAAGTCAAGGCACATATTCTCTAGAGATGGTTAGAGGAAGGGCAAGTCAAGGCACATATTCTCTAGAGATGGTTAGAGGAAGGACAAGTCAAGGCGCATATTCTCTAGAGATGGTTAGAGGAAGGACAAGTCAAGGCGCATATTCTCTAGAGATGGTTAGAGGTAAGGCAAGTCAAGGCACATATTCTCTAGAGATGGTTAGAGGTAAGGCAAGTCAAGGCACATATTCTCTAGAGATGGTTAGAGGTAGGGCAAGTCAAGGCACATATTCTCTAGAGATGGTTAGAGGAAGGACAAGTCAAGGCGCATATTCTCTAGAGATGGTTAGAGGTAAGGCAAGTCAAGGCACATATTCTCTAGAGATGGTTAGAGGAAGGGCAAGTCAAGGCACATATTCTCTAGAGATGGTTAGAGGAAGGGCAAGTCAAGGCGCATATTCTCTAGAGATGGTTAGAGGAAGGGCAAGTCAAGGCACATATTCTCTAGAGATGGTTAGAGGTAGGGCAAGTCAAGGCGCATATTCTCTAGAGATGGTTAGAGGTAGGGCAAGTCAAGGCGCATATTCTCTAGAGATGGTTAGAGGTAGGGCAAGTCAAGGCACATATTCTCTAGAGATGATTAGAGGAAGGGCAAGTCAAGGCACATATTCTCTAGAGATGGTTAGAGGAAGGGCAAGTCAAGGCACATATTCCCTGCGTGTTTGCCTTCTACTAATTTTAATCATATTAATGGGTGTACACTGTGGGTCTTTTCTTACCGCCAACACAGTGTGCTACAGAGCCAGCCACCCTGCATTTATATACATGTGAGAGAGAGAGAGAGAGAGAGAGAGAGAGAGAGAGAGAGAGAGAGAGAGAGAGAGAGAGAGAGAGAGAGAGAGAGAGAGACAGGCAGACAGACAGACAGACAGACAGACAGACAGACAGACAGACAGAGACAGACAGAGAGACACAGACAGACAGACAGACACAGACAGACACAGACAGAGAGACAGACAGAGAGACAAACAGACAGAGAGACAGACAGACAGACAGAGAGAGAGAGACACAGAGAGAGAGAGAGAGAGAGAGAGAGAGAGAGAGAGAGAGAGAGAGAGAGAGAGAGAGAGAGAGAGAGAGAGAGAGAGAAAGACTCTACAAGGCAGCCTCCCCCTGTGCCCACAGACGAGGGCCCAAGCCCCCCGAGCAGATCATCGTGGCCCCCACCACCCCTGCTGTCCAGACGCTGTCAGCACAGCTGACAGAAGACAACGAGGACTTTGCCAGCAGGGGCCGCTACCACCAGTCCGAGGTTGTCAAGGGAGAGAACTTTGACGACTATGAGGATTGATAGAATGTCTGGCATTACTCATGGGGGAAAAGTTTGTAACAATTCACTAAGGTATGGTCACTTTAAAGAAATGTTCGGGGATTTGATGAACTGTGTTGTTGTTGTTGGATGTTCAAGAGAGCAAGCATTCCAATGACTACAAAGAGTTTTTGAGTGGCCTTTTTGGGTCTGGGGGAGGATTGAGATGGGGTTTAGAAGTGAGGTGGGATGGGGTGAATATGTTGGATATATATTGTTGGATGAAAGAAAGTTTCATGGATTTGTCAATGACTTAGGAAAAATTTGAAAGTTTTTAAAACATCACATCATAATTGATGTATTTCTGGAGAAGAAAAAAAAATCCACAGTCTTTTTTTAAAGTTATTCTTTTGTATCTTTTTGCATGTTTAAGCTTTTTCAAAGAACAGGCTGAATGTCACAATTTAGAGCCGATTGCTGTGACCAATGGTATTTGGTGTTGCTACAAGGTGTTTTGACAAAGTCTTCAAATGCATCGAATCCCAAGAAAGCTTGATTTTTCAGAGGAAGGCACCAAACGCTTTGCTGCTTAACATTTCCAATGCTTCTTTGACACTGGGGAAAATGTTTATCAAACTTGGTGGATTGGTGTTGCCCTTGTGACGTTTTCATGCGTTTGACGGAAACAGGAGCTGAGCTCAGGAAGACAACAACAGCGTGCACTTGTTAGCTGCCTAACAATTTCATTTTGCCCTCTTGCTGCATGCTAAATGCCACATTACTGTTGAATTGATATGGCATTGATATTGCAAAATGAATATGTATACATTTGTCTGAAAGACAAAGTACATGCAATTCCAGTGTTGACTGTTATTGTTATTGTACAGAACAGGTTGATAGTCTCCATCCTTGAAGAAGTTTGACTAAAAGACAATCAGGCTACTTAAAAGTATGCATATTTTTTTGCATAATCTTATGATTTTGCAATGGTGTTGCAATCCCAACGAAGAAAAGTGTGTTGCTACTGTATTTTAAAACATTAAATTTGTCTTTATTGATGAAGAAATCCACTTAAATGACTTGTGGGTGACTGGCAGACAATCTGTTACAAAATAAGATTATAGAATTTCAAATGTAACTGAATTTTGCTTTGAATATGTCTCTGTATAACAGTAGACAATAAGAATGGACAAATGTACTTATGGACATGCACACAGACATTGCGTAACTGCAAAAATGTACAAGGAAAATATTTCAGTTTGAGGCAAATGATTGTCAATTTTTGGAGTCACAAATTGGATTCAAGTCTACTTAAAAACCTTATTTTTCAATTGTTTGATACATGTTCTTCTTGTAGAAAAGACTTCACTCCCACCTCCATCTCTTGAAGAATTCCTACATATTGTTTCGTGGCCAGAGAAACAAACCTTGGTGTTGTTGCTGTTGTTTCACAGATGAGCAATAGGCACATTCAGTTGCGTTGTGTTGCATTGCGCTGTAGTGAAACCCAGTGAAGCGGTGTGCAATGGACTTATTATTTTTCTGTGTTGGTGCCAGATTTTGAAAGTGCAATTTTGCATATTATTTACCTTATTTGGATGCACAGAAATGTGACTGCTCATTATGTTCTGTGATTTATTTCCTCAAGATCTGGTTGTGTGCTTTCCTTTTAGCTGTGATATTTCCTTTTTCTTTGAATTCTTTCAGGATGTTGTGTTTCTGCTCTGTTGAAACATAGCTTACTTCTCTCATTTGGTTTATACTAAAGTGTGTATGCATTTTTTTCTTTTTTAATTTTTTTAAAATTGAAATTATAATCTATTAGACATGTCTTTTAAGGATGAATTATGTTTTAACATTTAAATGTTCAACTCCTTTCATATGGTTTTGGATTTAACTATTTTGCATTCCTCTGACAGATGTGTCTTTTGTTGTTATTGCTGTTGTTGTTGCTGTTGTTGTTGCTGTTGTTGAAAGTGAATACAGCGATCAGTTTTCGCATGCAGCTACTACCGCTTCAGTCATCACCTCCTCATCCTCACTGTTTCCTAGCAGCGAATGGTCATGCATTTCCTTGACTGGATGTCTCATTCACCCAGGACAGTACTTTGAATTGAACATTGTTGCTATCCTGTGTAAGTAAGAGGAGAAGGAGGAAGAGAAACAAGAGGAGGAGGAAGATGAGAAATATGATTGATTGATTGATTGATTGATTAGGCAGAAAGAAAAGGAGGATGAGGGATATTGATGATAAAGATGATGATAAAGATGATGATGATGATGATGATGATGATGATGATGATGATGATGATGATGATGATGATGATGATGATGATGATGATGATGATGATGATATAAAGATGGAAAGAGTTGTTAGTCTAGGGTGGTCATCTAGAGGATTAAGATTTTGACTTATTATTTTTTTAACCCAAGGATTTGATGGAAATTCTAATGACAAGCAGGAGGAGGAGGAAGTCAGCAGTGGTAAAAAGTTTCCAGTTTTAAATTGGTGAAAGCATACAACATCAGGTTCTAAGGAAACACCAGATGAGGACGACAAAGAGCGGCTTTCCTGTAGTTAACGACACTTACAAGCAGTTGACTTCCTTTGCCGTTAACTTCCATGCAGTTCTTTCCACCTATGACTGTTCTCCTCGATGGCAGGGAAACTCGGGAGAAAATGGAAATCCACCACTTGACATTCCATTGAATTGTGGGCATTTCCCTCCCCAAACTGTGCCCTCAAGGGAAGTTGTTTTCAGAAGCAAGACAACAATGAAAATAGGTTCCGGCTGCACATTTTATTTCAAATGAATTTTTTTTTCTCACTTTGTGGGATTGCATTTTGGCACAGAACAAGAGGAGGTTACCTAACATACATTTTGTGACATGCTGTGTTACTAGTGTGACATAGTATGTTGCCAGAGTGACATACCATGTTCAAAGTGGAGCATAGTATGCAGTCATTTTGGGGTCAATTGACCTACATATTTTTTTGCAGTAGTCAGTATTTTCAAGTATGCTGTTGTATTCTTGAAAATAATCTTGAATATTGTATCAAAAACACCACTTAGCATGTTTTCTCTTACCCGTTTCAGTCCAGAATGGGCCTGTTGATTCTGATGTGTCTGATACCATTCTCACTATTTGGTCTTAGTTGTTGTTTTAGTTCAGTAGTTAGAGCTCCTGGACATTCATAGAGGTCCTGGGTTCGGCCCCAAGCTGAGGTCTGGAATGCCTTCAGTGTGTACCCTACAGAGTTTTGGCTCAGTGCCAGGAATATGATGACAGACAGAATTGGTCTGATGACCTACCTTCTTTTCTTTGTAGTCTTAGCCTGGAAAGAGGTGACCAGCATAGCATTCTGGGTATTGATTTTCATCGGCATTGAGGCCGCTAGAGATTTCTTCGTGGCTTTGCAATGCTGCTGCTTTTTAAACATGGATGTTTCATTTTATAGTCATTTCTATTTTGAAGTGGTGGCCATTCTAATGATAATCCAAAGACATTATGTTTGTACTTAACAAAGAGTCTGTGACCCAAATCACTGGTTACTTGCCTCTCTCTCTCTTTCTCTCTCTCTCTCTCTCTCTCTCTCTCTCTCTCTCTCTCTCTCTTTCTTTCTCCTGTGAACGCCCACCACACCAAGTAAAGGTGTTCATTCCCAAGCCTTTTGTTATTGTAAATTCATTATTACATTCCTGGAGTTACCTGATCTTCTACTGTCTCCTGAGGAACCTGATAATAAAGTAGTGAATGAAAATAACCTCAATATTAGGATTTCCATTGAAGAGTGCAATGTTCTCAAATAATGGAATTTGTGTTGTATTCCTGATGATGATTATGTAAGGTTAATGCATAAAAAGAGGATATGATTTTGAATGAAGTTAGGAGACAATTACTACTTTTTCATGCTTTGTCTGGAGATAACTTATTATTTTAAAAAAGTTTTGTTAGTAGAGAAATGGTATTTGATTTTTAAAAATATTTTTGTAATGGAGTATATAATGCTGTTTTGGCATTTTTTTAGTTACGATTTAAATTTTTTTTCTTATCATTGTTTATGCCAAAATATTTATTCAACATATAAAATTAACAAGGGAAGGTTAATGGTCAGTAAATTTATATTCCACTGTAATGTATCACAAGATAATATGTGCTCTCTCCTGCCAATTTATTGAAATTATTCATTATAAATAAGAAAAAAACACATGACCAACACCAAAATCATGATATGAACAGCAAGGGACAGCATGGGAAAGCGAGCTGAAAATGGTGTGTATTGTTAAGGGAAGTAATTCATCAAGTGGACCATCAATACTTGAGGGAAGACAAATTTTTCTCGATCCAGCCATGTCGTATGATTATCACGACACATTTTGGGCTGAGTGCAATTTTGCCAAGCCACCCAAAAGCTTGGTTGGTATTCCATACATGCATGACCTCAGGATCTTCACAAAACAAAGATTGTATTTATCCTATGTGTATCTCTCAATAATTATATATATATACCTACATACTGTATGTGTATCTGTGTACTTGGTATGCTATATTTTGTCTGGTGACTATTCTGTGACTGTGCTGGTGTCAGTACTGTGACTATGCAGATTGGTATTGCAAGGTAGATCTTGTTGCAAAGTGATGTGTACAAATATATTGTGAATTTATTGTTGTGCTTTCTTGACTTCATTATTAAGTGTACCTGTTGTGGAACAAGTTATCCGAAAACTCTCAATGTCATGGATTGTAGACTATGGTTTTTAATTTGTCTGCATCAAAGCCATTGCACATGTTGGAAGAGTCGAACAGCAGGGAAAGGAGAGAGAGAAAAGAAAAAAGTTCATGCTAATTTAACTACAACTTTTGCATGATTATTAATGAAATCCATGTCAGTGTTTTATGTTGAATTCTTGCATGGGGGTTGGTAACTCTCGGAAATGTGGCATTTACTAATTACTTGGATATTCTTTGAAATGTTTCCTTTAGTTTTGACATAAGTAACTTTTTTCATATTAGTCCATTTTATGAGCTGCCACAATTATGAATAGTTCACCAGAATCCTGCCATCTGTCAAAAAGTCAGAACTTGCTAAATCATCCATGACAGCTACTCCATAATGAAGATAACACCTCAGTAGTGAAATTGTTGATGACAGCAACATCGATGGTAACAGCACCAGTGATGAGCATGATAGTGATGATAACTACCATTACTTCTGTCTTGATGATAGTATTACAACGCTGCCATTATACACAGAAGAAAAAAAAGTTTATTGAATGTCTCAGATTTGTTTGTCATGGGAGATTTGGAAAGTTTGTTTCTCACTTACTTTTCTATTGAGAATGTTTTTTTCCATGCTCGGCATGTTTTGTGAGACCACACTTACACTGAGAGTCCATATGATGTGAACACCGGTCCAAGTTTTCAGTGAAGCTCTTTACAACACAACACAAACTGCCATGCAATGAAATCTCTACCCATGTTTTTGACATTGTTGATATAATTTTGTGACATTTGTCAAGTGAAATTATTTGTTTATTCATGTGGTTGACAAATACATTGTTTCATGGAACAAATAAAAGAATATAAACTATGATGTGTTTTTCTTTTCTGTGCCATTTATTTGAAGATGGATGGAGCTTTAAGGGCCCATCAGCCCTGTAGGCTGTATGACTATGAGGCCACAAAGTTTATAGAATTACATGAACTTTCAGCTATGTATAATAACACTTTGCGACAGTGGATTCCAGTACAATATACGTAGTAGTCAAATTAAACATAGTTTGAGCTTTGTAGATTTAAGTTTTACCCACCATCAGTCCATGTGGATCATGATTACGAAAATTCACAAGAGCCACCAGAGCAAGTCTCACCTTCTCTAGTCACCTTCTACAAAGCGCTGATGGAAGGAAGGAGGGAGGGACGGATGGATGGAGCCCAAGGACCCATCAGCCTTGTAAGTCAAACAAGGCCATTACATAAATCGAGATACAAATGTAGACGTAAAAAATTACCCCAAGTGAGGAAAATGAAGAAATATCAAGAACCAATAAAGACTTTCATTTGATGACAAATGCATGGGTGTATGGATTGAGGTATTTTGCTTAATTTAAGACTTTCAGCCACAGTAAATCACTTGAGGATAGCATAAAAGTCTCGTCCTTTTCTGCACATTGGAGGAGATTAATTATATATATCAAAAAGATGGACAAACAAACCAATCTTTGCTTCGCAAAAAAGTGCAATTTCTTTACCACCATGGTCATGAAGGGTGATGAAACACCACAGCATTCAGGCGCTTTCTAGACTGTTTCTTTGTTCTCGTGACAAAGTAAAGGCTAAAATTCCATTTTCTCCAGTTGTGTTTTTTTCCAAATGCTGTGATGGATTGATGTCAAATTTTTTCATAAAAGTTCTAAAGTAGTGTTCTTTAAACTTATCACTCACTCTGTACATTATTGATAAGACACTGAAAGGAGTTTTCTCATTGCCCTCTTCCTTGCTGAGATACAGGCAAGAATTGTCGTGTAAAAATCCAGATTTCAATAAATATATTTAAATTCATAACTTTTTTTTACGTTTCTTTGAAAATGCATTATTTCAGTCCATCATTAGGGGAAACTATTTCTCCAAATGTCCACACACAAAATATTGACAGTATTAAGCCTTCCTGCAGAGATACAGTGACACAAAAATTGTCATCATCTTTATATTATGAACCCAATTTTTCTGGATGACATCGACAATGGTGGTCAAGAAATTGCCATTTGTTACTTTGCATTTGTATCAATGAGAGAGAAAGAAAGAGAGAGAGAGAGAGAGAGAGAGAGAGAGAGAGAGAGGGAGAGAGAGAGAAAGGGAGAGAGAGAGAGAGAAAGAAAGAGAAAGATAAAGAGAGAAAAAAAGAGAAAGATAGAGAGAGAGATAGAAAGAGAGAGAGACATGTGTGTAAATAATCTTCTCTGAGTTCTCCAATGTGCAGGAAAGAATGAGAATTGTTCACGCCATGCTTGCCTCTAACTTATTTGTCTGGGTAAAAGAAAACAACTCAGCTGAGCAGTGTTGACAGACCTTAGTGCACCTGTCTGTAGGCACTAGTGTATGCGTGTGTGTGCGCGCACATCATGTGTACATGTGTCAAAAACGTTTGTGTGTGCGTGTGTGTGCATACATACATCCATGTGTACATGCGTGTCAATAACGTGTATGTATGTGCGTGTGCACACACATCCATGTGTCAGACTGTCTGTGTGCACTAGTGTGTGTGTGTGTATGCACACATCCATGTGTACATGTGTGTCAAAAACGTGTGTGTGTATGTGTGTGCACTAGTGTATGTATGCACACACATCTTTGTGTCAGACTGCATGTGTCAGACTGTGTGTGCGCACTAGTGTATGTGTGTGCGTGTGCACGTACACATCTATGTGTCAGACTGTGTGTGTGCATGTGTGACAATGACATGTCTGTGTGTCAAAAACGTGTCTGTGTGTGTGCATGCATGAATGTGCATGCATGCATGCATGTGTTGTGCTAACACTAAATCGATAATTTGCAAAGCGGCACACGGACAGAAACAAATAAAAAGCCACTCTAAAAAACACGCTAACAATAAGACACATTAATAAAAGCAAAACAACATTCTGTGTGTATAGACTGTAATTTATTGTGTACACTGATCATCACAATGAAGAACAGCACAGGGCTGCTGATGAAATTTGCAGCACATCACATTGCTTTAAAAAAAAATGCAATCATCTCAGGAGAAAAAAGTTATGTACATTTCAAATCACATACCAAAAAAAGGGTATCATACAACTCGAAAATCCCAGACACTGAGAATGGACAGAAAATCCTTAGGACATCAAACTGCGCATCCTGTACAAAAAAGAACGGTAAATGAACAAACTGCACTTAAAAGATAAGTCTTACAGTTTAACAGGATGTAAATACAAAATACGGACTCTGAACATACCTCCATATCTTCAGCAACTATCTATTCACAGAACATAAAGTCTTCAAGACTTGACCAAGAAATTATTTTTTTATATTCACTTGGATCCTTCCCCGTTTCTCCCACAGCTCTGCCAAGCACAAGAATCGGTCATTCCACTCTACAATGAGTTTTCACCAGCACTTGGACAGGCTGATCAGCTCCGGGTGGTGTACATGTCTTTGTCACTGGGATTGGACTGACCAGTGTCTCCCTCTACCGCAGCCATCTTCATTGACACCTTGCCCTGCAAATGGACAGTACGAATGAATGAATGAAAAAATGAACGAATGAATAAACAAACAAATGAATGGATGG